>JAFNEN010000561.1:0-157500 GCA_019343175.1 Oedothorax gibbosus
AAATATGTTTTGGATAGGCTGAACTCGTGCGCGGTTAAACAGTGTTCATCAAAGAAAAAGTTCCAATCAACTGGGTTCCGCCCGGTTTTCGGACCGGGGACCTTTCGCGTGTAAAGCGAACGTGATAACCACTACACTACGGAACTTACAAGAAAACTACCGAAATCTGTTTTCCATAGGCTTAACTCGTGCGCGGTTAAACAGTGTTTATTAAAGAATAAAAGTTTTAATCAACTGGTTTCGAACCGGGGACCTCGTGCGCGGTTAAACAGTGTTTATCAAAGAATAAAAGTTGAAATCAACTGTTTCCGCCCGGTTTCGAACTGGGGACCTTTCGCGTGTAAAGCGAACGTGATAACCACTACACTACGGAACCGATATGAAAGTAACCGAAATATGTTGGCCATGTGCTGATCTCGTATGCGGTTAAACAGTATTCATTAAAAAATAAAAAAACACAATCAACTGTTTCCGCCCGGTTTCGATCCGGGGACTCTTATGATATTGGATATAACAATGTAATGAAATTTTCCCCTTTCAGAAGCAAAAGTTCGTTAAAAGCATTTTTTTTTCATTGTAAACAAACTGTCAGAAAAATTCATTAAGAGTAACCGAATATTTAATTTAAATTAACAAAATTAATACGAGTCTCGGACAATAATTTTGCTTATAATCTAAAAAAACAAAAACTGGTATCTATATCCATTTGGGTGCTTGCGATTTCACATCTACCGGAGCAAATGACGTCAGAAAGACCATAGAAAGACATAATCGAATGGTAAAAATTGTAGCGCCATCTATCCCATCAGTTCTTAAGCAGAGACCGATTTGAAAAGTTCGATTTAAAATGAAATATTTTTTTTATAATCATTTTCAATTCGTCTCCACCTTTTCAAAATTCTTTCGACTAAACAATTCTGGCAATTACAGAATTATTTTTATAGAAACTAGTCAAAACTGATTACCATGATTTTTTTAAATAATATATATATATAATATATATATATATATATATATATATATATATATATATATATATATATATATATATATATATATATATATATATATATATATATATATATATTATATATATATATATATAATATATATATATATATATATATATATATATATATATATATATATATATATATATATATATATATATATATATATATATATTGTAATGAAGGATTTTACTTAATAGTATATTAAAAGTAATTTGAAGCATTTTAAAAATTTATCTCTGAAATAGAATTTTTTTTAATTCTTCCATTTATTTCAAATATAATGAATAAAACAGTTAGTATTTACAAAAAATAATTTAAATCTGGTACTTCATTTCTTTTTTTAAATAAAAAAATGGAATTTGTACTAAAAAAAAGTTATAAAAAGTTTATTAAATTTGACTAGCATTGTGCCTGCATAGTGTAATACATTTTATTTCCTACGGTTAAAAAATTATTAAATGATTGAAAAGCCAGATAATTTTCAAGCAAAAAAGGTACACAAGATTTTAATTTAAGACAAAATTTTATATTTTTTATAATAAAATTGTATACATATTATACATAAGGTTGCAAATTTAGTATGCATAAAGGCACATATTATACATGAGGTTTTACATGCGTTTCATATGAAAATTTATATATATTAAAATATTTTTAGTTTTCAAGGATATATTTACTTTCTCTTATGAACTTAGTTTGTAGTGTTTTTTAGTTTTTATTGAATGTTCAATTTTTTATAAAGTAAATGGAATGTACTTTTATTTTTTCATGATCTTTATGAAAAAATATGAAATTGAAATGAAAAATACATATCTTTCAGTACAATCGTTAGTACACTAATAATCTAAAATAATTCTATGCACAATATATAAAGAGACAAAGAAAATTTCTTTTAACAAAAAGGAAAGAATAACATTGAATTGATGACCTTGTAACAATGATGAATGAAAATTAATAATGTAAAAAATGTCAATGAGGCTCAAATTTAATAAGTTTATTATCTGGATATATATCAAGCTTGAAGTTGGTGAAAAAATGTAAAATGTTACTATATATTTATATTCATGATAAATAATATAAAATGTGATATATAATATAATTATATAAAAATATATTATGTATCATGTAATTACACATAAAAAAGCTCAGAATTACTGACTGTCCATACAATTGTAAATGTAGTTTTCCCTACTGAAAACAACTTCTGTGATCTTTGCACATTTTTTGAATTCATTCATTGATAAAAACTACATTTAAATCTACGAAACCAGGGCCTCCTAGAAGAAGAAGCGAAAGTGAAAAAATATTATTGTAAAAAATATTACTATTTTTTCCCTTTCCCTTCTTCTAGGAAGCCCTGACGAAACACGTTTAATGAAAATATGTATTTTTGGAATTTAAAACCTTAAATTAAAAGCTATTGAGCACGAATATTGTGTGTAAGCGGTTTAAGTGATATGTTCTGTTACAAACCTACTTGTTTAATTTTAACACTAAAAATTATCAATGAACGAGGTAAGTAATTCTTTTAAATTCAAAAAATATTTAAATTAAAATACATATTTCCAAAAATCCAATAAAATTAATTGTCCAAGTTAAACATACCACTAGTAGTCTGTTCCTTTGTATTCTTTAATTTCTTACAAAAAAAAGCAAATCTTTTAAGCACAAAAATAATCATCCGTCGTCAAGAAAATTCGCAGTGGTAATGAATCTCCTGCGAAAGTCAACTATGCACCCCTACAACAAATTCCCAGAAGCCATAAATGTGTCGGGAGAGTGACTTGAGATGTCCCCCAAATAGCTGGACACTTCTTTTTTTATTTGTTTTTGCCTAGCTTTTAATTCCAGATTTCTAAATAGGCTGTAGCCTAGAGCGGCAAATTTTTGGGGCGGCAAATTTTACGACAAATTAAAACGACCTTCGACATAAAAAAATTATTATAAAGAAACTAATATTTTTAAGAAAGAAAACAAATAATTTACATTAATGCGTAAACAGTAAACGTATATATAGTACTAATTATTTCGTAGCAAACATGGTCGCTGCAAGGGAAAGTGCACCCCTCCTCCCGGATTTCGAAGTTGAAAGCAAATGGTAGAAGAGTTAAAAAAAATTCGTCTATTTCGCTTTAGTGTGTAAAGATGATTCTAATATGTGTATCTATTTTAAACAGCACATACCACCCTATTTTGCAGCTAACCAGCTACCTTTCCCCGAAGTGGGAGAATATTGTGACTGGGGCGACAAATCGTAGCCTACAAGCGGCAAATCTTTAAATCCGGCCCTGGCTTAGTGGTAAGCTTATGCACTCAAGGTCAATTGATGGAGTGTATGAACTACGATTGAAACGAAGCGAACATTTTGCCAATAATAATCTTTGTATAGTCCTTTATAAAATGCCTATCTTTAGTTTAAAACGCGTTTACTGAGAAATGTAAATTTTTGCTTTAAAAATTGTCACGTAATGCATGATTTCACAAAAAGTTTTATAGATAACTTCACCAATTTTGTTTCCAGCATATTGATAAAAATGTTTTATAGGCTCTGAACTAGTAGAATTATAGGGTTCTATCTATATGTAATTTCATTTTTTATAGCTGGTTTTTCAAAGTAACAATTATTTTTAAAAAGGCAATTTTTAACGAAAACTCTTAGTATTGTGTCTCGATGAACAATATTTTTTCCCTTTTCAATATATCAATATACTCAATTATTTTTTTTATGAAATAAGATTTTGCGTAACGACGTTTTACTCCCTAATTTAACAACATAATAGCTAAAAATGTATTAAAGAGGGGAGAGTTTGTATTCTCGATTTTTTTTCTGTATATTTTATCGATATAAGTGTTAAAAATATATTTATATGCTTAATAAATAATGGTTTTCAAAAAATTTATCTCGAATGTAGGTGGATACCTTAAAAGGGTTATGTTTTCCCGGCATCATAAGTTCGTTTTACCCGACGGCTAGCCTTGCCTGACCGGGGAGCTGAGTCCCCATAACCCCCCGCTGCCACCATCCCTGTCTGAGATTTGAGAAACATATTCATTAGTTTGGGTTTAACTTATTAAATATAAATGCTAAGATTTTTTTGGCCATTGAAATGATAGATGGCGCCACGATTTTCGCTAATCGCTTACGTCTCTCTGACGTCATTTTCTCTGGTAGATGTGAAATCGCAAGCACCATCCATTTGATTCTGTGTTTACTTTACTTCTAAAGATACTTTCTGGTTTGTGAGTATACTCTTTAGATACTTTCTTGTTTGTGATTGGGGTACTTCCCTCAGCCGTTTGGTTTGTTTGAACTTAGCAGAAGCATAAGTTGTAGACGTTGGCTGTTGGTTGGTACCAAAGAGTTCTATAGTAGGGTAGAGGAACGACTCGTACTGAGCTGCCATCGGCAGCCATGGCTCACTACGGCGCCTGAATAGAGTGGCAAAAGTGCTGGTTAATTTATAATTTTGATACTGAGAAAGAAAGTACACCCAGGGCAAAGGCGGGAATCGAACTTGCACCCGTTACAGCGCGGACTGCTAGCGTTATGGCCTCTGCAATCCAAACCACTCGGTCATCGGGCCCCACATGCCACCCTATATTGTCTCCGTGTTGGTCCATCTTGCTGTTGAAAGGTTCAGTCTTTACCGTACTATAGAACTGTTTGGTTGGTACATATATGTATATATTCCGGTTAGTGTGCTTGAAAAGAGACCCACTTATAAACCTTCGTCAACTAAGACAGACCCAGACAGAATTTTTACTGACGCAGAGAGAGAAGGTACACCAAGGGCAAAGGCGGGAATCGAACCCGCACCCCTTACAGCACGCAGACTGCTAGCGACGTTGGCCTAGCAACAGTGTATGAATAAAGGTGAATATAATTATAGATGATAACGATTTTCATCAAGACGATAATTCGACAAGAACTTAGGGATAAAATAGTAAACCTAAAGAAACCCTGTATCAAAAGTATCCATTCAAATATCATTTGAATTTATTTATTTTATCATGCAGTTCTATGTAGTCACCATCTCTAGAAAACATAGCAATGCATTCAATGATAGGCGCAAGTTTTGAAAGCGCACCTTGAATCTTAATACTCCACCGAAGGAAACCCAATGACTTTAAAAGGTGGCACACAACAATCTCTCTAAATTCAGTTCTCAACACATCTCAATTCAAAAACTGCAGCTTAAGTCTAGAATTTGTAGAAGTATGTCACAGAGCATTCAATCAAATTTCTCACCTTCAATTGCATACCGAAGAAAAGGTGTGGGGATAAGACCTATTTTCAACTCTTTCAACTAATAGAGCGAATTAACTATCTATTTTAATTTATTTATCAATTATAATTAATTAAAATCAATTAATTATCAATTTTAATTAAAATCCATTTACATGCATTCATTAAAATTGCAAGAAACACTTTATATTAATTCTGATGTTGAGTAAAAACTGTAATGTAGGATATACCCTGTAAACGAGGAGTATATTCCCGCACTTGATGAGCTACTTATATATATATATATATATTTAATTTATAAATGACAAAGTTCTACTTGAAAGCTTTTTTGTTGTGGTTTATTTGTTTTCTGGCCATATTAAGCATTTTTCTGTATTTCTATTTAACAAAAAAAAAACATTAAAAAAATGTGGAATTTGCGTTTTAAATAGTATGATAAATTGTACAACTCAATACTTTATTATGTATCATTTTTTGGAGAACTTAAAAAGTCAGTCTTCAAATCAGTATTTTACAATTGTTTTGTTATTCCATGTGTAACACTTAATCATAATATATTATAGCTAATTAAAATGTCTTGAAAACAAACAAAATTTTAATTTTTAATGAAACTTCATTAAAGTTATCAGTAAAGTAAGTTAATCAATTTATCTTATAGATTTTATGAGCTTTCTAATCAATATATCTATTAACACAGAAAATTGTTCAATTTTTGTTTTCGTAGAAGAGAATTATCATTCTTCAAAATAGGTTAAAAACAGATAAACTTATCCCAAAGAACAAAAAAATTGGATATAGAATTATTATTCTTCAAATACCTTCAAAACAAATTTAATAATTGGTAGTCACTCAGCTTAATAAGCAGGGCATTTGGGGAAATCAATATTTCTGAAAAAAAAAAACAATGATTTTATTGTTGGTTTTTTTAATTGAGTTACTTAGATTTTAGAAAATAAATCTGGATTCATTACTTCTCTGTTAAACGGTAAGAGGGTTTGGTACTGAAGATTGTGGGTTCCACACAGTTCTGACATGAATGTTCAAAGCCTTATTGGTGACTAAATAGTAGTAGGTCTTGTTCTGGGCAGGTTCATACCAGAAAATAGATACTTACATTATAAACAAGAGTTCTACTAAACTTTGAAAACATATACAAGGATTCTTGAGTAGATAAATTTTACAGTTGCTGTTCGTTGTAAGAGAGAGATGCAGGGTATAATGTCATTGTGGCCGGTCTACTATGAGATTTATAGAAACCAGCTAGTAGTTATGAGAAGTTAAATGTATCTTGGTTGGTTCCCAGATTTATGACAAATCCAGTCGTTGGGTAATGTGGAAAAGTATTGAGAGATTATGGATTGTCTTGTAGAAAGGTAGATTTACACAACTTTTTTTACAGTGAGCTGGGGAGCCCAGTCAGTAAGGCGCTTACCTAAACCTGCAAAAGGTTCCAGGTTCGGGAATTGTCCAAATAACTGTTGACCTGAAATGGCCTAACTTTTTGGCTGCACAGCCAGTCTGCTGAAAAAAAACCTGTGTAGAGGGAGTGCACATTAAGCATGCTTCAAAGTCCTGACGGAGTGCTCCATGACACCCTCAAAAGTCGTGTTAGGTGCCTAATCATGTGTCACCTCTTCACTTGACTGTGGTTCTAAATTAAGACATTCCACACCATAGCCCTCGTTTAACTCTAGTGCTACAATAATTCAGCTTAAACTATTTTTTAAAATTAGCTCGACAAAAGCCAATCTTCATCTCACTAACGACAAACAATATTAGCAACACAAATAACCAAGTATTTTGTAACAATCTTCTGAATGAAATTCAATAGTATATACTAAACCATGCTGCTTTAAAAAAAAACAAGCATCTTTTTTTAACTACAGTAAATTCCATTCAGATGTTTTTTTACAGTAAATTCCATTCAGTACAAATCTTGTTAAATAAATGTTTGTTAAAATAATTTTTATTTGCAACTAATTATGTTTTCCTTTGTGAAATTTTTTATACAAAAATCAATTTGTACACAGAAAATAGCCTAAAAATAATGTTTTCATCGATAAAACAAATATTTTTATAAATAAATTTATAAACACAATATTTCAAAAATTAAAAGCAAATCCCCTTACATTTATTCAATATAAATTTACAGAAGAAAAATGCATTTGTCCATGAAAATGTGAACAAAACAATATTGATATAGCATGAATAAACGCAGAAATAAATACAGAGATAAAAACATTTAAAATTTTCATATAAGTATTATTAAAAAAATTATTGTTGAATTCATGAATCTGTGGGAGACGAACAAATTCTTAGAGAAGATCCTGCAGATAGAAAATCTCGAAATTCTGTGTCCAGGTCCGGTTGGTGATGTCTGCTGTCTGATGACAAATCTGCTGAATTGTCATCGAGCATGACGTCATGATTAGGTGTTTCAGTTCTCTCTACTTCCATGTCATGAGGGGTTACAGAGCCTTTTCTTGAGCCCTTAGCAGAGCTGAGGGGAGTGGGGACGGGTTGGTAGGTAATGCCCATTGCTTTTCGCAAGCCTTTTATGTTGACAATGGCTTCAGGTGGCAACTAAATAAAATACATAAATTCAGGTAAGTGCATTATTCATTTGAAATAATAAATCATCTTTTAACAACAATGGAAGTCTTATTTTTTAAAAAACATATGGATAGTACAGAATTTTAATTACAATTATTTCAATTTAAAAAATTTGAGTTATGTTCTCCGATAATTTTTAATGGCGTTCCCACTTACGATTTAAAATAAAAGCTCAAAAACACTTACTTGTGAAGTTACATCAACTAGCTTCTTGGAAACTCTTTCAGCTGTAAATATAAAAAATTATTTAAGAGGGATTTATCTTCTTTACAAATTACAATTTTTAATTGAATAATGAGACTATAACATATTCAAATTACAACTTAAAACAATAGTGGACTGTCAAGGTATGAGGAAAAACAAAATTTTAAAAGGCTCAAAGTGCTGATCAGTCAAGAATAACCCATGTTTGTTAAATTGTAGGAAAATGACTAATTAATTTGAAAATAATTTATCACAACAGATAAAAAGTTTTTATTTAATATTTAAAAACTCTTTTTTAATTTGATCCATTGAAAATTTTATATTAATTATCAGCAATTAATTTCTTGGAAAGAAAATTTTTTAATCAAAAAAAAAATCTTTAACTGTAAAACAAAAAAATAAGTTTTTTATTTGCACTACACAAAACACAAAATATAACCGAATTATCTTGTTAATAATTAAATTAAATGGCCATTTAACTAGAAAGGTTAACAAAAATCTACTTGCCCAATTCAGTTTCAGCAGCAGATGGCTGCCTAACAAGAGCCAAGTGAGGTGGAGGATTAGCACTTAGTCGGTCATTCTGAATTTTCTTCAAATCGTGCAGAAGCTGAGTTGCTTTATCTAGTTTAATTTGGAAGTTCCTCCTATGGTTCAGGATTTCTTTGCGTTTTTCCAGCTTTTCATCACTCTCTCCTTTTTTGTTTTC
Organism: Oedothorax gibbosus; assembly: GCA_019343175.1. Taxonomy (NCBI): domain Eukaryota; kingdom Metazoa; phylum Arthropoda; class Arachnida; order Araneae; family Linyphiidae; genus Oedothorax; species Oedothorax gibbosus. The sequence continues at coordinate 8,786 of JAFNEN010000561.1, forward strand.
ATCTAAATGAAAGATTAGAGGATCAAGTCACGCCTTTGTATTTCAATAACAGAATTGGCGATTTGTGAACAAATATTCTACCATCCCAGTGTAAGTTGTTTAATTCAAACTGCAGTGATTAATTTATTCCAATTGTTTAAATATTTGCATTGGACTATAGTTTCACCTTCCTAAAGCGTTGTTCCACCTCAAACATAGTGGCTACTGCCGTGCTGCCATGTAATAGTTAGCATGTGTAGCTGGAAAGGCACCAAACATAGATTTAATATGAACCAAGTATGAGGCAACTCAGCTATTCTATGCTCCAAATTCAATAAACAGTTATCAAGCTTGCTTCTGATGTTAACTGAGGATTCATTCATTATAGAACTAGCCACAGAATTTTTTATGATTTGCAAGTACCGTTTTCAACAGATATGAGTGCACATTAAAAACTTTAAAGCTCATTTTCTTGTTTTCACCATTTTGTCACTTAGCGTGTTATTCCACTAAGCTCTTCAATTGAGAACTTAACCTTAAAATTTTCGGCATAATTACAAAGACTACTTAAGATTAAATGTGTACCAAGCTGTGTTCATTGCTTCATAATTGCATTTATTAACATATTGATACTTCTTAAAAGAGGCAGTATGGCCTCAACAATAAAAGGTAAAAATAACCCAAATCTAGTAGAAATTTAGAAGTAGTTTTGTGCTTTAAGGAAAGTTGTATTAATGGCTAAATTCACCCCACATAGTAAAATGACAACTATAAAATAATTACCCAAATTTTCAAGATGAGCCAACTCAAGGTCATAATCTTCAAGTGTCTGGAATGATTCTAAGTCACTGCCACACGAGCCTGGTTGCGGAGAATTTTTATTGATCTCATTTTCGTTGAGAGGCTTCAAAGCCTTTCTTGTTCTTTCTTCTTCTTCTCGAAGAATCCTCCTCTAACAAAAGAAAAAATAGCTTAATTTAATTTTTTTAATAACAAATAAAATAACAATAACTTTTTTTATAGGATAAATATTTAATAACAATTTTTTTATATGAAATAAAACACCCCTAAGGTTCATTTTTTTTATTGCCAAGTAATTAAATTCTTGTATTTACTATAAGATATAGACTAAAAAAGCATATAGTTTTTGCATGATAACTACAGTCAGACTCTGTTACAACGACTAATTGTTTATAACGCCATGAATGTTTGGTCCCTTGAATTGCCCATATACCTTAATGTCATAATATCTTGCTTATAACAACAATTTTTATTAACGTTTTGGTTATAATGCTAAAAATATACATTTATATGATATCCAAACTCCCTTCTTAAAAAAGGCATTCGTCTTTTTAAAAAAATTCTTTTAAATTTATTAAAATTTTCATTATTTAAATTTTATTTTAAACGCCAAATGATGTGATAAGTCGACAAATTTCAAATTTATTTCCTGCCCAAAAAATTATTGACCAGAGAAGAAGAAATTAAGCTACTATTAACAGCACATAGGGTTAAAATTTATTCATTAGGTGTTATTTTATATTATAACTTAAATTAATAATATGAGTATATAATACATATTTTACATATATAATACATTTTATAAATTATTGTTATAGAGCATATTTTATTATAGTAATCTATATATATAATACTCTTATACGGCGCCCAAATTTCCTTATATTTCTATCTCTGAAATGGCAACAATCGAAATGAACAAAACTACTACTAATTTCAAAATGGCCGACTGAAAACAACAAAAAAGTGTTTCTTCAGGAATGGCTTGAAAAAGGGAAAAATAACTATAAATATTATGCACAAAACATAGTTCGATACGGCAGAAAAACATTGAATGTATTTTTTTTAAAAAAGCACTACGAAATAACACAAGGTCATTTCGGGAATGGCTGCAATAAGGCCAAAAAATGAAAAACATCCATAAAAAACCCCAACAACTTTAGGATAGAATCAGTAAGTTTAAATTTAACATTCATAATATTAGGGATGTTTAATGTTTGAAAATTTAAATTATAATTTCGATTGACTGAATTACCAAACACTATTGTTAATAAAAAAGGAAAAATTCAAATTGTTTTTAAATATAAAGTGCGTCCGCGATAAGAATGAGACAATTCGATTGGCTAAGCTAATGCGAGAAAATTTCAACATGCAAATTTTTACTCTACCAGCAGAAAGTAGATCACGTACACTTTAAAATAAGATACGAATTTGATTGTTGCTGCTGCAAGGTTTTCCATGCCAGCTCATTTATTAAATGCTATTCGGTAATAAATTGTACAATTCTATAATTTCGATGTTAGGAGATGCAAGAATATAGTCTTTAAACATTTTAAAAAGCAAAAAGTTACAGAAACAACTATATATCGTCTTTTAATACATTATGATGAACAAGGAAACATAAAAATTTCTTGAAATTTCGAAAAAGGAATCTGGAAAAGAACCAAACTCTTGCAACGAAGGTTAAGAAAGTCAGGCGGAAAAGAAACCTGATACTTCAGTGCGCCAAATCGTCCGAAAATTGAAGTTATCTAAATCTAATGTGTACAAAATCATTAAAAAAGATTAGAATTTCAAAGCTTTTAAGAAAAAAAACGGTTCCGAAATACATAAAAGATTAAAAACAACGAACAAAGAAGAACTGTTTAAACTTTTATCGAAAATTGATTCCATCCGGATCAGGCCTGAAACTCGTCATTAATGACGAGTCTTATTTCATGTATGATCCCAATGTTGCTGGTGGTAGTAAGTACTACCATTCTGCTTCATCTGATTCTGTTCCAGTAGAATATGTAATCAAACTTAAAGAGAAATTCGCAAGAAAAGTTATGGTGTGGCACGCCATGGATGAGGATGGGAATGTGTCCAAACCGTGTTCTTTGAGGGAACTGTAAATGGTAAAATTTAATTGCAACAATGTATAAAGAGAGTACTTAATACCCTTCATCCTCCAACATCATCGGAAGGAAGATCTTTTGTTCTGATCAGATATGGATATCAGTCATTACACTAAAGAAGTGACCGAGTATCTGAGGAACCAGAATATTGATTTCGTACCCAAGAAGGACAATGCGCCTAACGTCCGACAAGCAAGAGGGATAGAAAATTTCGGGGGAATTATGAAATGTAAATATTCCGACGAGAAAAAGGAGACCAAAAACTTGGCCTAATTCAAGAGGGTATATCATCGTCTCCTTAAATCAGTATCGGAAGAAACTGTACAGAATGTCATGACGATGGTTAAAAGAAATATCCGCAAAATGGGACTTAAATGTGTATATTCGTCAATTTAAAGTATCAAAAATAATTAAAAATGTTCGTTTGTCAATGTGATGCAAGTAGCATTCATGTAAGTAATATTTTGTTGAATTTAAACGAAACTCAAGTTGTCTCATTCTTATCGCGGACGCGCTTTAGTTTCTAGCGTTGATGGCTACCCCAGTTTCCAATTAATTTACAAATCATAGTCGATTAGCGAAATATTTTCGCAATAATTACCATTAATTTATAAGCATCAATTTATAATTATTTTATTTTAAAAGGATACTAAAAGCGGTTAACCAAAAGGATCATGTCCGGATTTGGCGCCAGTCGAAAAATGTCGCCAAGTCAAAAAGACAACAAACCGAGCGTTTGCCAAGTCTGTGAAATGACAACAAATAATTACTTAAAATGCTGCTCAAAACTGAAAATGTCTGCTGAGAGAATATGAAAGATTTCCTTATTAAATATTATCGTGGCATTTGCGATCGTAGATCATAGCGATATTTTAAAATAAGAAAATCAGAACTCAACAGTTTTCTGCAAGTTCAAAACAATGTGCACAAAAAAAAATTTAAGAAATGTCTTTTAATAATTAATGACTAATGGTATTTATTATTTTAAATATATTAATACGATTTAAGAATTCTTAACGATGAAAGAAATGGACAGGATTAACTTATAAAGAAAGTAGCAAAATAAATTCTCTAATGCAAACAGAATACATAGAAAAAACTGAACTATTTGAAAATTATTCGCTTAAAATACGATCCGTTGCGATTTTCGTAGCCAATGGCTGCCATAATACCAATTTGGCGGGGTTACCATATTTGAGGAAAAAATTGCCGAACATGTTCCTCAAGGTTAATCTTTAAGGCTAGACTAAAATATTTCAATGAACGGTGAGCGAGCGAAGCGAGCCTGGATCTCCAAAGGGAACTGCCCAAGCAGTTCCCGGAGGTTGGCGAGCGATAGCGAGAATGGGGCGTGCCCCCTAGTATTTACAAAATAATATTGAATAGTGATATAAAACTCTTACTTCTTCTAATACTTTGAGAGTCTTTGAATGCTCCCCTCCAGTTAAGTTATCTAAAATGTTATCTGCCAAACTGGTGATGTAATCTGATTCTCTTCCAAAACTCATAAGACTGGAAAAAAAATATTATTCCAGATATTTTATGAAAATACAAATATATCTAAAATACAGTGTATTTCAAGTAACCAGTAAAACTAAATTTGAAGGCATGATTATTAAAATATTTCTAAACCAGAACACACTCAAATTGAGTGGCTAATACACACTAATTATTGAATAGCAATAGCAGAGACATGACTTTTTTATAGTATTTAATAGATAAAAGGAGACTGAAAAAAATTTGTTCTGTTAATAATAAAAACATTGTTCCAGGAGCAAACTTCCAGAAGCAAATATATTTTGCAAAAAAAAATAATACAAACGACAACAAAGTTTTTTTTATATATAAAATGTATAAAAAAAGTGTATGGAGAAATGTCTTTAAAACAGTTGTATATATTTAGACATGCATTTGGAACATCCAAAGTAACTTAGTATATTTACATACCTATCAGCATACTGCATCCCAAGTTCATCCCCATATGTAGAAAGAACCAAATCAGAATCTTCTTTACTTAAGTTAGCAAAAGTGGAATCATAGTGTGGTGCATAGGTTGAATATGGACCATAATTATTGTAATTAACTGCAATAAAAAGTATTATATATATTTTTTATATTAAAAAATATGTAGTCACTGGAGTAAAAGTAATTTTATTTTGAAAGAAATGAAATATCTATATTTTAAAACCTTATTTGCAGCTTTATGTTCAAAAAAGTACAGTATCAGTAACCTTAAAGGACAAAATCAAACTTACCCACTTAACCAATGTCAAAGTTAATTTTTTTTTTCTGTATAAGATTTTTAAAAAAAAACTAATAAGTAGGATCCAGTTTGCTATACTCACTTGGTTTAACAAAATTCTTTGCATCTTCTTTAAATCCAGGTATTGTTCCAGTTCCTTGACTTATTTTGCTGGTGAGCATTTCTAAATTAACTTTTACTTCTTTATCACCTGTATTAATATGTTTAATACATTAAATTACATAAAAAAATTAAAAGAAAAATTACAAAAATGTATTAAGTAAAATTTTATAAGTGAAGATTTACCAGACTTTGGATGAACAATTGATAGAGTAGTTGTGCCATTTTCATTCTGTCTTAAAAATCCGAACTAAAACACATAAAAAAAATGAGTTATAAAAATAATGTCCTTATTACAATCAAACATTAAAAAGTTGTTACAGCAGTGATTGTTGGAAACAAGTGTATTTGTAACAGTAATTTTAAACCTTTGATACAAAATCACCTAACACTGCACTGAATTTAAACTTGCAGTAGAAGCTAAAATTTACAGTATGTTAAAATCCACAGAAATAGAAATAAATAGACAAAAATATAATCAATAAAAAAAACATTACAATTAAATACTGTTTGCCTGTGATTTAAATGCTGTTTTAAATCAAATGTAAAAAGTGCACAAAAAATAAATATATCTTGAACAATTCAATCGCTTTAATACCTACAAATTATCCCTTGTTAAAAAATGATTTAGTATTTTTTATAATGTTTGTTTTTAAAAAAAATCAGACACCTTCAAATTGCAGATGCACAGTACATACTTTACTATTTGGACGTTTCAAAGTGAGGCGATCCGCAGCAGCTTTTGCAGCCCTCTGAGCTTGTTGCAAGATTTCCTCCGGGCTCATTTCATCGTCATCTTCTTCAGGTTCAACTGTACTCCAACTGCAGAAGTAATGAACAGTTTAAAAACATATCATACGATTAATGTAATCAGGCCCCATGGGAAGTAAACTGTACTGCATCAAACAATTGATAATTGTAGCTCTTCATTTTGGAACAGTAATATCAAGACAAGACTCAGCAATTCATTTAGCCATGTAAATTACAACTAAAACTTAAAACCTTTCTGTAATAAATACGCTTGTCAAATTATGGATTATTTGATGTATCGGATAAGAAGTTTTTCAAAGTATAGTTAAGGTGCACATGTCGCCTGAGGAATAAGAGAAGTCAAATGCATGAGTAAGTTTTCAATGCATTAAGCTTCAATAATTAAAAACATATTAACAGATTACTTTTCTAACGAAATTTTACAAATATTTTTTGTTGTTGCTGGTGTTTTTTATTCCACTTGATCTATATCAAGTCAAGACCAAGTTCTAAAGACTTTTCTCCCACAATCTCATACCAGCGCATAGTTTTTAAAAAGATCCTCTTCTCCAAATCCAAACAAGAGAGCAGATAGTCCGGAGAAGCTTGGTGGGTATTAAACTTAAGACACAGGATACACCTTTTGTACCTGAAGTATGTAATTGTGCAAGTATGTCCGGTGATGAATCTACAGGGATATTTTTTTGTAGTGGTAAGTGGTTTCCAAATACATGTTACAAGAAAAACTAAATCCCTTAGAAACATATGCATTTCTATTTCTCAAATTATTACAATAAACATTAAAATCCTATGCAACTTTTTCATGATATCGCTAAATTAATGCATTTACAATAAATTACATATTTAAAATGTACTACTTAGAATTCTGTATTTAGTGTGCAGTAACAGTTGTTACTGACACCAATCAACAATTAATCATAATTAAATTAAATGGAGCTAATCGGTTGTTTAAAATAAACAATTAATTTGGTGACTTTACCATGGTGGTGCCTTTGATTTTTTAGCTTCTGGCTGTGCCAATAAAGCGGGAACTGGTGGAGCCTCTACTGACTGCATAGACTCTTCACTTTCATCATTGATGTTGAATCCCAACTCTTCAACTGTTAATTCAAGCATGTAGGGAAAGCTGCGTTTCAAGAACATTAGTTGATCCTAAAAACAAGTTAAAACATTAAATAATGGAGCATCGGATATTTATGACTAAAAATCAAGACTTGGCTGAAGGAGTAAGGTAATTTTAATTTTTTAAATGTTAGTTTAAATTTACACAACAATAAAATTATTTTTGGGGGGAGAGGGGGGAATTATTTTATTTTGCACCTGTGGCTATTAATTTCAGCCATGTTTATTTCCTCAACGTTGCTACCATGTTCAAGAAAAGTTTTTTTGTTTATAATAATTGAAAAGTATACTGAACATGCAAACGTGAGTAAGACTTCCAAACCTGTCTCTAATATTTAGTCAATAACGAACACATTTTATCTGCATTTAATATACAGTACGAGAAAAATATACTTTTTTCGTTACACAAATACAATAACTAAAACAAAAGATTCTTGATTTTCAGCTATTCATATTGCCTTCATATTCATGCCTTAATATTTATAAGATGCATCAAGTTCTTCTTACTTTATTTAAGAGTTTTTGAGCAACATGCAACAATCGCTTGGCAGATTTGTAATAAATAGTGTCTTGACGATTGTAGGTCATAGCATTGTCACACATCAACTTTACATCAGCCTGAAATAAAAAAATAAATGAAATTATTACTAAATCTAAAACTACATAAAGCTTATTTTTACCAGATTCACAGTACTTAAAACATTTTTGGTGGTATCATTATCTTGTATCCTTAAGCTTTTCATACCACTTACTAAGTTAATAAAAAAAAGGATTTATTTGTTTTAATTAAGAGTTTAATCTTTTCAAAATTTAGGATTAAAAATTTAAAATTCAGAAATTGATAAAGCTCTGCTATTATTGCATTATATTTATGATAATGTATAAACAATAAAAAGTTTATGTGTCATTTAATTAATAAGTATATAAAATCATTTTATAAAATATACTAGACCTTAAAATCAGCAACTGATTTATATTCTCGATCATCAATTTTCTTATTAATAGTACTGAAGTCAATGGGATTAGTTATAATACTAGAATACCCTGGAGCAATGACATCAGTGACAGGCCAGGCAAAAAACTCCTGAGGATCTTTCCTAAAAAGAAATGAAACATGTACTTATAAATTACAATACATTAAATCAAAACTTCAAAAAAATAGTCTTGCATGTTATTGAAAAAATGTCGCATCGAAGAATAACTAAAAAGTTATATATAATAATTTTAAAACAAATCATATTTTAACAGTTAGCCAGTGAGAGCTAAAATCAAGAACTGAAATCTAAAAAAATAACTTATTTCAGTACTACTTATTTTTACTTAATACAACCAATGCAACTATATTGCATAAAACCTGTAAATCAATTATTTCTGTCAGAAATGTAAATCACCAACGAATCAAAAGTTTTGTTTACATATAAATAACTAAATGTTTCCAAACAAATTTTACAACTTACAAATCATTCCCAGGTTGAGTCTTTAAAACTTAGTTGTATTAAAAAAAGAAAAGATAAAATGATCAGACATTTCTTAAAAACTGATGGAATTTGACCCTCATATGAAGGCTTTATGGTCTTATGCATGTTTAATAATAAGTAAATATTACAAGAAACCATCACTTACAACTGAAGTTTTTTCATTAAATAATACAGCAGAATTTGCATTGGGCTTTTCATTGACTTCTTTTTCAAAGTACAAGTTCGGACATCTCGAACCGGCTTTTCCATCATTGGCATAATTGGGTGAGGCTCAGGAAGGGAGCGCATGGAAAGAGAGTCCCTTGAGTCATGACTTTCTATGATTGAGCGGCTTGATTCTTCAATCTTACGTCGCTTTTCCTAAAGTTGACAAGACACAAGTTTATGATCAGGAAGCTGCAGAATGTGAAACACTAAAAATCAGATTAAAAACTGCCAGTTTTGAATATTTGATTAAAAAAAATTATTATTTCACCAGAACTGTAAAAACGAGACAAGAATATCATGGCTTTCATAACAACATTTGACGTCAGGATTCATGCTTTGGAGATTTTCTACAAAAGGCATATAAATTTATAATACCTTTTTAAAGTGCTTTTCTTTGATAAAAAATAGTATTTTTTAATTAAAAAGTAGATATAGTACTACAGTGGTGGTCAAAATTATAAGGACAACTGAAAATTGAACAGAAAAAATTTGTTTCTGAATAAAATGAAAATGTATTTAGACATAAAATACTTCTATATGCTATAAATCATTTAAGAACAATAAAAAACTTAAAATAGAAAATTTGAGTTTATAAATATAATAAACAAAAAATACATTGTTAGGAAACTGGACAAAATTATAAGGACATTTAAAATTTTCAAGTCAAAACAATTAATAATTAATAAGTTCACCCTTATTTTCAATTACTTTAATTAATCTTGACGTCATAGAGCTCGTTAGTTTCTTTAGGGTGCTCACAGGGATATTTGTCCATGCCTTTTCAATTGATGACATCAGTTCTCGTTTGTTATGGTACTGAGAGCCATTTTTGTAAACTTCATGCGCCAAAATACCCCACAAATTCTCGATTGGGTTTAGATCGGTACTTTTAGCTGGCCAATCAGTCACCAGTTTTACAGAATTAGCATCAAACCATGATTTTGCAGCTGCAGACACATGTATTGGTGCATTGTCCTCCTGAAATAAATAGTCACCACTGGTTATCAACGGTGCTTTCTGGCAAAATATTGTCACCCAGCATATCAACATAATTATTGGAGTTCATTTTCCCTTGAAGAAATACTATTTCTGTAGTTCCAGAGGCTGCGTAACCTGCCCAGACCATTACTGAGCCGCCACCATATGAACGCTCTGAAAATATTTCTTTTTCTTTGCGAAGATCAGACCAAAAATACTTAAACCCATCAGGTCCGTCTAGGTTAAACTTTATTTCATCAGAAAATACAACATCATTCCATTTGTCACACATAGAAATGTACTTTCTAGCAAACTCCATCCTTAGTCTCTTTTGGGTTTTTGTAAGAGGGGGTCATGACTTCAGTTTTCCGTATTGAACCTGTTTGGCATTTTGTAAAACACGGCGAACGGTTCCAGCACTGTAGTTCAAGTTCAGTTCACGCTTTATTTCCGTCGATGTTTGCGTTTTGGAGCAAGCTCTACTTATAATTCGTCTTTTATCTCTCGAAGACACAGAAGATGGCCTCCTGGGTGTTTTCGTTTTCCATAATTTCCAGGATTTTTCAAAAAATTATATATTACAGTCTTTGATCTATTCAATTTCAATGCTATTTCACGTCCAGTAAATCCAGAATTTTTAAAAGCGATTAATTTTAATTTTTCAAACACCGAAAGCTTCGTACCTAGTGGCATGGTTAAAGATAAGTACGTAATGAAGTTTTCAAACCTCGCAAAATCTTTATAACACCATGAAATGACGTGTACAAAGCAGAAACTTTGATAGTTTTATGAAAGTTTATGCTTTAGACTTACAGAAATGCAATTGTCCTTATAATTTTGTCCAATTTCGCTGTATGTTAAAATTTATAACGCATTTTAAAATTATGAATTCTATGTATATTTGCAAAAAATCTTATTTAAAATGCTTAGTTTACTATTGGCTAACAGACATAAAATTTGCATAATTCAATCGTGATTTGTCGAAAAGATCTAGCGATTTTTCCATTGTCCTTATAATTCTGACCACCACTGTACCTAAGAGTGCTTACTTCTAATTTTAAATCTTAGCATGTAGCTGTAAAAGAATTAGTACAAAACATGCTAGGAAAACTAATCATGACATCTTATTTCAAGTTGAAAGGATTGTGATTATTCTCTATATGCTGCCTTATTTCCTAAACAATGTCCATAACCAGATTTTTAATATGTATGATACGAGGCCAGTCCATTCCTTTTTAACTTTTTGGTGATCACGAAAAAAGAGGGTAGATGTGCTATAGTCAACAAATCATACAGTATACACATAAATTTAAATTAATAAATTTAAATTAACTTGAATGCTTATACATTCCATTGCTTTGCAATAAAAAAATATCACCAATTCCTTTTCAATGACAATTTTCTTTTAAATAACAATTGAAGAGCTTAGTAGAAGAACCTGCCAAGTGACAAAAAGGTGAAAATGCGAAAATGAGCTTTAAAGTTTTTCGTTTGCACTTAGATACGTTAAAAATGGCACTTACAAAAGGTAAAAAATAAACTTAACTTAAAGTTTATGAAAACGGTGAATCTTGTTATCCTTAAAGGATGGAATAACCTGTTCATTGACACAAAAATCTAAAAAATTTCAAAAATGTCACTTAGCACTTCAAATCTTCTACTAAGCTCTTCAATTACGAGGATACATAAAGATATGAACAATACCTTCCGGTCATGCGAATGCTCCCTGTGATGATGATGATGGTGGTGATGCTTCCTCTTCCGATCATGCCTCTCCTTATCCTTATCCGTGGACTTCTTTTTCTTCTTCTTCTTGGACTTCTTGTGCTTCTCATGGGAGTGGCTACTTGAAGAAGGCTTTTCAATGACCTTGGTATCTTCGAAGACTGGGGGCTTGACATCTTGGGGTGGGCGTGGGATCTGGGACGAGGATGAGTTGGAATTGGAGGTGTGGTGGACGGGTGATTGGACGCTTCCGCCTACCTTTAGAACGAGCTTCAGGGGCTTTTCTTGGCGTTCTGGGGGATGGAGAAGGGACATTGTAAGTATAGATTAGAAATCAGTACTAAACGTGCATCAGATTTACTGTACGGTCACCCTTGGCACGATTTTTTCAAATTGGCGATAAATATTTTTTTCTGGCAATTAGGATAAAGGTATTGATTATTTTCCTTCATTTACGATTTCAGGGATTTTTTATCCATTTTCTCGCCCAGTCAACTTTTTCAATAAGCTCTTTTCTTTAAATCGTGGTTGTTAAAAACTTTGCCAAAATACCGACTTTTGGAGAGATTTTGAAAAATTCTCCAAGGGCGAAGTACAATAAATTTTTACCCTGAACGTGGCAGCTCACAAAAAGAATATTTCACAAAATCTGAGACAGGCTTAATACTAGTCGCTGGCCCAGAGACTTTTCGAGCTTTGCGACATTGTGAAAATCATGTTTTTCGAATGCTGTCTTTACTTGCGATTTTTTTTTTGGTACCCTAAAACTTAACTTAATCAGCTTCTGGATGTGTGCATAGTTAGTTAAGCATCCCCTTCTTTTGATTTGTGGTTTCTTTTGACGGTTGCCAGAAAATTACTTATTGCTCTTTAAAAACTCACCAAATTTGGTACTTTATCGCTGGGCCAAAGACTAAGATTTTACCGTTGCATAGTCAGAGCCTCAACAAAAACACATTTTCTAAAGGAACTATTGGGAGTATTGCAAACTTAAAGAGTTTGCGTGCATTCTTTGGATTAAGTTGCATTTAATGTGATTTTACATAGAAGTAGATAATGCCACGAAGAATTGGGTGATTCTTATTATTGAGTTGAGTTGGAAACAAATTAAATCAAATAGTACAAAAATGAAATCAATGTTTTTGAAAAAAAGGTGCAACTTTGGCCACTTGCTTGGTGAGAAGCAAAATAGATTGAATTTCGGTCCTGTGTTTACAGAACAAAAATAAGAAAACACTTATGATTGGTAATATGTTAACTAAAATTAAGTTTTAAAAATATTTAAATAGAAGTTTCGATTTTCCAGTATGGGTTTACTAAACCTGATGTAGATTAGTCTCACATATATGGCAAAGCACAATGAGCTATTAAGCATATTTATTTGGTAAAATGCAGCAACATTCAATTTAAGGCAAGATAACAATTAAAATATACATGCAGATAAAATAAATATCTAAGTTAAAGGGGTTGTTAAAACTAATCAATTAACAGCCGAACCGTATGTATTAATAAATGTTATAATAATTTTTAAACTACTTACCATTTAGAGATATTTCCTTTTTATCCGATTTATGATGTTTCTTGTGCTTTTTACTCCCCATTTTTATTTAACGAAATTAATATATTTCAGTGAAAATACAAGCCAAGAACGCGATCAAAAGCCGCAAGCGATCAAAACACGAACTGCTTTCCAGACAAAGTTGTCTGTTAAAGATACTCTAACTGCAAATTTCGCATTGATATTTTTAAAGGATAATACAAATTATTTACAAAACTTTACTTTCACAGATCCAACTTTTTAAAAATGGATTGAACACAGAAAATGTAATAAACATAAACAAATTTCTTCAATTTTTTGTTTGTTTTTTGCTTTATAAGGTTACGGATAAGTCATAAGAGGACAATCGAAAGCTTGTACTGCTGGCTTGGTTTATTTGAGAGAGCTAGTATTGTTTTACAAGGACAGCTTCATACTAACTAGTTCAAGTCCATTTTTTATATATATATTCCGTATATTCATAGACGCTAATATTTAGCTTTCAGGAAAAGGACTACTTGGAAATCGTCCTCTTTATTGGCTTGTTTCATGTAACGTTTTCCGAGTACACTGGAGTTCTCAGAGTACACTGGGACAGACGTGTTCGTTTAATCTGTGGAGTCCAAAGTCCCGCCGCCGGGTACGATGTTCAGTTCTTGAACGCACTTCGAAGTCCAGTTGGGAGCCAGCTCTGGTGCCTAAATCGTCACTTGCCTGTAATTTTTAATTACAAAGCAAAATAAGTCTGTGCTAAAGTTCCTTAGAGGCTAGAAATAGACATTCAGAAAAGTTCAACCTAACGTAACCTTTTCTTATGCATATTTAGCGTTTGGTCTATTATTTCAAAAATATAACATAATGGTCTACTATTTCAAAATACAATAACATATGATATTTTAATAGTTTATAAATATAACAGTTTGGATTTAGCTTCGATTATTTCAGTGCACTGATTAAAATAAAATGTTGAAATCTCGACTACTGAGTATTCGCTATTTTTGTTTCAAAAGTTATTTGAAATGTTATTGTTCGAAATCGAATGATATCAAAAAAGCGCGGGTAAGTACAACATTGTTGAATTGAAATAATATATCATGTTTCAATAATTTAGATAAATTCGTAATTTATACAAGACCAGACTTCAAGTTGCAGAGATAAACTCACTTGTTTTTTCGCAGCGAATTATATTTCTTGCATATAGGCTACTTATGTAAGGATGTACTTTTAGTTTCTAAATAAATCTTTGAGTTCAGATTGAACTGAATCTCCAATGCAGCTTCCAAAAAATTTACTAGCTGTAATAAAACTGTTTTAAGTAATTATGCTTTTGTAGTATTGTAGGGTAATAAATGTTACAGTTTATTGTGATGATCAGTGTAAGAGTCTTTGCTTTGGAATTTTGACACTTTTTGAATGATATATATTGAAACTTATTTCCTATTACTAGAAATAAATGCATGCAAGTGTGGCATGGCGGGTTATAAGGTACCATGGTGTAGTAAGGAAACCTTCCAGGGTATCTGATCTTACCTTTAGCCATCCTATTAATGGACTGGCCATCCTTCTGATAAAAAAATCCTGCCAATAAATAGTGCCATGTATATCTATATATGGGACTGGTGCATGTTAAACCTGTTGCAGTTCAAAGTCCTGATCCTGTGTAATGTCTCTAAAAGGTTGGATTGGGTGTCAGCTGAAGTTTTAGCCTCGTCTCTTGACTGGGGTTCTAAATTACAAGGTCCGTTGTTGATACCTCGTCTTTTAATGGGATTTTAATTCAACATAACCAAATCTACCATGAAAATTTGCTATTTCTCATTGAATTTAATTTTATCTGCTAGGACAAAAATAACCGCAAATATAAGGTGGTATTGTTAAAAAGTATATCTTTAAAGCTACTTTATGAATGATTAATAAAATGCATATAAATAGAACCTGCAAGGTATTATTTTACCTTACTCCATGATTAAGAATAAAATATGTTTTAGAAAAATCGTAGAGTTGGGCATAAAACTTAAGTTTTCTAGTTCAAATATTTATTAAATTTCACTAAACATGTTTTTTTAACAACAAGCAATATTTCTATAAAATATCAACTTTATTGTTTTTTGCAGCACCCAAATGTTACTGAAGATTTTGTGAATAAACTCAGCTCTGCTATTGGACACGAAAATGTTAACACTTCCCTTCCACTTCGGAAGCAATGTGGCACCGATGAAGGATACCATGGGTATGTTTTCTTGCAAAAGAAACTATAATTTTTTGTAAAGGCTCTTAAGTCATAAATATATGACTTGTCTGCTAAAAGGAATTTAAGGATAATTAGTTGTAATAGTTTTAGTTTAAAAGAATTAGTTACAAGAACTAATAGTAATGCTTACATTGTTACTTTTATTTATATCAAAGTTAGATGGTTTTTATAATTCATTTGCTTTCTAAACATTTTCAAAAATACACCTTTATTTTACGTTTTAATGTAGAAGGCTAGGCCAGTCGGTAAGGCGCTTGCTTTGCATGCGAAAGGTTCCAGGTTTGATCATTGCCAAAATAACTTTCAACCAATAAAAGGTCTGTGCAACCAAAAAATCTGACGAATAATACCCTGTGTATAGGGAGGGTAAGTTAAATACGCTCCAATATCCTGACGCTGTGTTCATTGTTGCCCTTAAAAGTACTTGGGTGTTCGCTCATCACTTGACTGTGATTCTAATTTCGACGCCCGTCGCTAATCCCCCGTGTAGTTCTAGTGCAATGATAATTCATCCTAACTCTAACGTATTCATGTAGCGAAGTGCAAAGTGATCACTGAGTGAATTTATTTATTTTATATTATTGTTGTGGTTTTTCTTCAAAAATGAAATTGCCAAGGGTAAAGTATAGGAACAATTGAACATTCAGTTTGATGGGTTTTTCATGCCCTACTCTCTTTCCTCCAATATAAGAAGTTTTGCATGTAATATGCATTCTTGAAAGGTCCATGTTTAAATTCATAGCAATAACTTGATCAAATGTGCTTGCACCACTGGAAATCATTCTAAGTTTGTATGCATTACTTAAACCTGATTACATTATGATTGACTCAAACACGTAACTCTTTCAGATATATTTTGTTTTACTTCCAAACTTAAATCTACCTCCGTATAAATAAAACATATATTTTTAAAATTAAAAAACCATAGAAAATCAGTTTATTTCAAATGATCACAGATGTTGGATTTAAAGGATTCTAAATTTCAAACAAATTGAATTTAATAGTTAATCACTAAAAAATTACTTATACTAGTATTTTGAAGTAAGAGTTATTGAGTTAAACTTGTTACTTATATTTTTGTTACTTTTTAGGACTTCTGCGTCTGATGTGGTTGTCTTTCCCAAGTCCCGAGACCACATTTGTAATGTTGCGAAACTATGCAGCCGAAATTTAGTACCAATGGTTCCTCGTGGTACAGGAACAGGTTTAGAACATGGAGTTGGAGCCATTAAAGTATGCCCTGAATTACCTTCTTCTACTGTTTGTATACCTTGAATGTATATTTGTTGCAGTAAAGTGAGCAACGTGTTTGAGTGCATGTATTGGGATGAGGAGGGCATTTACCATGAAAAACAGATTTTATGGGCGAATGAGACTGAATGATTGTAAGTCTATGAACCAAAGGGCTTCTGTGTTAATCAAATGGAAAAAAAATATTTTCTGAGCTACATTTCTCTGGCTGTATTGAATATTTTTAACTACCTTATTTTTAATATGATAAATGTAGCTTACTTACTGGTCTCTGTAGTCCCATTTTTTTTAAAAATCGATTCAAATATTTTCTTGGGAAATTATTTATTGAAATGTTTTTTAAATTTTCCAACCAATCTCAAAATGTGGGATTATAGAGACCAGTAAGTCAGCTACATTTATCATATTAAAAAAAACCTTGGTAAAAATATTCAATACAACCGGAGAAATGCAGCTTAGAAAATCATTTTTTTTATTTTCTGTTGGATTAACACAGACACATTGGTTTGGAGACCCAAAGTCATTCAATCTCATTTCCTGTAATTAAATAATGTTGCTTTAGTCTGTTTAGAACCCAACTCCTCTGCATTATTAAAAAGAAATATTTTATGCATATTTACATATATGTAATGTTTTTAAATATTTTGTCTTATATTTATTTTTACAGTGATATTTATCTTGCTTGATATTTATATGCTCAATAATTAATATGTTTTGGGTATCCCATGTTTGTATCCATGTTGGGTATCCATGTCCCATTTTGGTATCCCATGCGCATGAAGACTTCGCCATGTATAAAATTGGAAAAATTATTTCATTGTGTGTGAAATAAAACTTTATTTTGAAGGGAGGAGTTTGCATCGATCTCAGCCATATGACATCAATTCTCAAGGTAAATGAAGAAGATTTTGATTGTATTGTTGAACCTGGAGTGACAAGAAAAACTCTAGGAGCCCATATTCGGCATACTGGGCTTATGTTTCCTATTGGTAAATTCTAAAAAAGTATTATAAGTATTTCTTAGTTAATTTTTCTTCAAAAAATGTACTTATAATTTTAATTCTTGTGTTCTAATAACAATAACTAGCAAATTGTTTATCTTCGTTTATTGTAACAAGATTTCTTAAAGAAGTATTACTTGTTTGATGTTTAACTTCCTTTTTCGTTATATCTCTGTGTTATTAAAAAATTTATATTTGCAACTTTACATAGATGCTTTTTTATAAATACAGTGGCCGCCGCTTTTTTTGAATCACTGGTTAATTGAATCAACCGCTTAATTGGAATAAATTTCGTAGAACAGAACAGAATCACTTTTTACATTGAAAATCCGCCGCTTATCGGAATCAAACCACCTTTTTACCGACGTTTTAAGGACTCAAAAAATTCTTAAAAAGTTCTTTTTTTCTTCGATTCGTTGTATTTTTTTTACCCCAAATGACCTCTAACTACAAATGCGAACCAAAGAGGCGCCGGCAAATCCATCTTTAAAAAAAGGTAAATCGCAGAAATTGTATTATTAAGGCAAGGAGGGAGAAAGAGAATTATAGTAGGGGGAGAGGGGAAGGAATTTGTAATCAACATGTGTGCATGCAGGTGCAGACATTACTAGTAGACTCATTTTGATTTTTGATCTATTAAATTAAGTATGTGTTTTTTGGAGTGTTCGTGATGTCTAAACAGAAAGATTTTAGCTTAGCCGAAAAATATGAACTCCTAAAAAAATTTGATAATCTGGAAAAATGCAGCCAAAGAGAAGCTGCAATTAAATTAGGACTTTCTCAAACAATTTTATGTAGGATTTTAAAGAAAAGAAATGAAATTATAGAAAGTTACGAAACAAAGCCCAACATAAATCGAAAACGTCAGCGAGTTGCAAAGCAGAAGACGTAGAAAACGCTTTATTAGAATGGTTTAAGGCCGCGAGGAGTAAAAATATGCCACTGTCACGTGCAATATTATGTTTAAAAGCTGAAGAATTTGCGGAAAATCTTTAAATCCAAAATTTTAATGCAACATATGGATGGTTAACTCGTTGGAAACAGCGTAATGTATGTTATGTCTCATGATGACCACTTTTACTTGATAATTTCATGACTTTCGGTTAAATGATTCAGCCGCTTTATTGGTTCAAAACGTACTAGGACGGATGTGATTCATTTAAGCGGCGGCTACTGTATGTCATTGTACAATAAAGGTTATTTGGTCCAATAAACATAGAATATACTGTACCAATAACTCAATCATGGAAAAATAAATTTCCTTGAATTAATAATAATTTCACTACAGATCCTGGTGCTGATGCCTCCTTGGGTGGTATGGCTTCTACCTCTGCTTCTGGCACAAATGCTGTTCGCTACGGAACCATGAAGGAAAATGTCTTGAATCTGGAAGTAGTTCTTGCAGATGGATCTGTTCTTAATACTGCTGGACCAAACAGACGTACCAGGTGTCTTTTTATTCATATTTTTTTTACTAATAATAATTTTATTGCCCACAAACATACAGACAAGAACTTTAGGGAAAATAAACAAATAAAATAGTAAATAAAGTAGCCAGAACACCAAGGGTCACAAGGACCATATTGGCAAACATAAAAAAAAGTAGATGCCATTAATTGACAAACACAAAAATGAAGAACACATGTTAAACCGCAAGTAAAAAGGTCATTATGGCAACAGAAGTGTAGGGGATGTATTTAAGATGGTTTGTCAATACAAATCTATGAATTATTGTTCAATATTTTAACAATAGATGTATGCAATAATTAAAAATAGTCCTCTATATCAAGAATATCATACAAAATATTTTTTTCAATTGGTTTTTTTAAAAAAGAAGTAAAATTATTTAAAGATTGTATTTCAAGCGGAAGACTATATAAGCATTTATTATAAGCAAGACTTTTATAAACATTCTTTATGTAAATAATCTTAATGCAATTAAATACATACTAGTCCAATAATTGATATCGGTGTCATTAATATAATTAAAGTTCCCCATTCCCTTATACTATGTATATTTTTCTGTAATTTTAGCAAAAGTTTCAAAGTAAATAGAATGTAACCATTACTGTATTACATATTATTTGTGGCATTAATAATAAAGTTAACCCACTATGACTGTACATTTATAGTTAATTATATTATTAATGATCCATACTGGCGAAGAATTTATGGAATTGAGTAACAATTTTCAATTACCTCACTATTGTTGTTGATTTTTCTCATTTTAAACGATCTGTTCTAAGCATTGTCTAAGATTTAGCTTATTGCTTTATTTAAATTTTTTCAATTAATGGATAAGAATGTTTTATGTTCAGAAAGTTGCTTCAATTGATAAATTATTGCAAATTACTCTATGACATTATATCTATGAATTTATTATTACTATGTTCCTTTAAACTGGTAATTTTTATTAAAATTCTTTTTATTTTATCTCTGTATTTAGAAAATCGGCTGCTGGTTACAATTTAACAGAACTATTTGTTGGATCTGAAGGAACCTTAGGTATTATTTCTAAAGTAATGCTCAGATTACATGCTGTGCCTGCAATGGTATGAAAATATCATATTAATAAATATTTAAGATTAAACTCTGTTGTATTTTAAAGACATAGTACAATACATGCTTTATTTAAAACCAGTTATTGTCACCTTGTAAAATCATTATATTTTAAACAGATTAAATAAGCCTAATTTATTTCAAATATCAGGTTTCATCTGTTCAAGTTATAATTTTAATAATATGGATTTTGCTCAATTCACCTCAAATAATTGATCAGTTTCCTGTATTATAGTTATCAAAGCCTGTATCATTTTGATCAAAGATCCTAACATAAAAGTTATTTTGTGTTTTATTTCGATAGATGGTTTCTGCTACATGTTCGTTTCCAACCATTGCAAATGCTGTTGAAACAGTTGTACAGATATTGCAAAACAACATTCGTATAGCTCGAATAGGTATGTTATTGTATTTTGCCTATTTATTTAATAACATCTTAAATTGTATGTATAAAATATGTATAATAACTCATAATGGTTAAACTTTTTAAATTCCTGGAGAGACAAGTTATGTCTTATCTTTCAATTTTCAGATAAAGCACTATATGCTGATAATTGGTTCAGTGTGTAGGGAATTGTTAATTGTAGATAAAATCTGTTTCTTGTATAGCATTGTAAGGCTTTGACAAACAAGTTGCAAAATGCTTAAATGAACATAAAAGTTTATTTAAAAACAAAAAGGCCATATATAAAGAAAGCCCTATAATATACTGATTTAAAATAATAAAAAAGTAAAGTAAAAATGTAAGTGTATATATATGGTGGTGCCTATTACATCATTGCTCTCAACATCAATTGCATTTACAATCTGAATGTACCTAACCAATATGCCCCATAATTTTCGAAATTTTTCATCTATTTTGTTTAATTGAAAATGAACTTATGCCTTTTCAGAATGCAAGGATGCAGTTATAAACTTGCTTGATTAATAAAAAGTATTAAAAGTCACCATTACAATTATTTAGCTTGTTTATTTTCTGATAGAATACTTATTCTTTTTTCAGAACTTTTAGATGATGTTTCCATGGCCATTTCTTGCTCTTATAGTGGCTTAAGTTATCCAATAGCTCATAGTCTGTTTTTAGAATTTCATGGAACAGAAGAAAGTGTGAAAGCGGAAGCAGATCAAGTGGGCAAGTTGAAGTCGTGTATATTTCTTTAGTGATATATATTTCATTTTGGTGCAGGTATTTAATGTATAGTTAATAACTGATTAAACAAAGTATAAATTGTGTTTAAAAATGGTTATTTTTCTAGCACCTTTTAAAGTTCTTTTTTAAATCAAATAAGTGGCTTAGAATTTTTGTTTTTATGCATTTAGAAACAAAAATTCTATTTCTTAAAAATTAAAAAATTGCATGACATAACTAAAATATCTTTACTTGTCAAAATAAACATCATAGAAGCGAAAAAATGCAGACTATGGATATAAAGAATACAGATCAACCACCATTGTTATAACTTTTGCCTTTAAACTATAAGCGTGTTTGATTACAACGCAACTTCATTAGAATTCGTTTTACTGATACATCAACATTTAAGGCTAGATAATCTTCAATTAAATGTGAACTTTTGATGAATTTGTAAGAAGAATGATTGGTACTGTTAGCTATACAAGCAAGGTCATTTTGAATGTATTCATCATTATAAGATTGGATAATTATAGGAAGGTATTGTTCTGCTACTTCGTAATCTTGGGAGATTCAAACAAAATAAAAACCAGCATTTTGTAAAATATTCCTAACAGAAACAGTCCAATTAAATTTGCTAGTAGAAGAACCATAAAGAGACACATTATAAAGTCGTAAATAACAAGCTTTAGCAAATCGTACATTAGACATTTTAAATAAATGAATCCAATATTTTAAAATCAAACGAATGAAGACTAAAGAAATTCTTGAATGACCTAATTAAAGTCTCAAGAGTCATATACTCTCAAGTCATATATATCTTAAAGGTTTAATCTACGAAATATTTCCTGACAATGCATGTAAAATGTGTAATAGATCCGATAATGAAACTTGGGAACATATAATTTTAACTTGGACTATTTACAAATCATTCAGACGTCAATACTTAATAAATTCAAACAATATTCCAGCTTTTCTAAGATTTCATTACAAAAACTATTATAATATCTACAATTATGTAATATCAGTTTTATAATCTAGAAATGATATATTTATCACCGATGAAATTGTTAATTAGTTTGCTTCCTTGTGTTTCTTTTTATGTGTTTAAGTGTTTTTATGTAGTTCATTTGTTGTTTTGTAATGTATCCTTGCAAGACTTGTAATTTTCCAACCATTGTAAACGGGCCAAGGCCCAATGTAATAAAATTATTATCTATCTATAACTTTTGCAACTGAAACCACATCAAACCTATATTCAACTCATTCCATGGGAACTAAGTACCAACAAAATTATTTTGTGTTTGACAATTAAGTAAAACTGTTATTTCAATTCACATAAAATTTTAATATTGTAGATTTATTGCGTCTTACTTTACTTTAAACTATCTGAGGGATAAGTAATTTTGCTGTTTTCACTGCGCGAGATTTAAATTAAAATTTTTAACTGAAAATTTAATTTCCTAAAATTTTCTAAATTATATTTCTGTTGTAGATGGTTATAAATGGTTCTTCCATGCTTTAATTTTCAAAGTTTATTAAAATTATTAAATTTTGGGAAATTATGTGTTTCTCTAAAACCTGATAGTCAGGTGACAGGTTTATACATCTGTATCCCTCAGATGGTTAATAAATTTAATTTTACATATTAATACAAATAATGAACTTTGCAATTGCTGTTTACCATTATATTTTTTCGATTTCAGAGGAAATAATTAAAATGAATGAAGGCTCAAATTTCTCATGGTCTGCTGATGCTGAAGAAAGAAACAAGCTTTGGAAAGCTAGACATGAAATTTACTATGCAACTCTTGCACAGAAACCTGGATATAAGGTTAGTGTTGTCTAAAATATTTAACACTTTTCAGAAACTATGCACTAGTTATTAATTGTTTTATAAGGTCTTTTATGTCCAAGTTGAATTTAATTAGCTCTTAATATCTTAGTCTTAAACTTCCAAAGTTATGAACCTAGTGTTACTAATATAACTTAAATTCGAGTATTAACAGAAAGTGTTGCATTTTTTGCAATTTTCTATTAATAATACCTCTACTTTAAAAAAAATATTTGAGAAATAATTTTAAATTACTTATACCACTTATAAAAGAAGAATGTTTTTCCTACATAAAGAAGCATTTCAAGCATAATTAATTGAGCAAAATTTCAATAATTGTTGACTTTTTAGGCTTTTAATCAAAATTTCTCATTTTATATTTTAAAAAATTGAGTTAATGGTTCTTGTATGTTATGTAATTTTCCAAGTAACCATTACAGTAGAAGATGCACAGAACTTGGGAGAAGGCCTTATGTAGATTTTAATATTCATTTAATTTTATGTTATAAATACACAAACATTATATTTGGTTTTAAAAAAAGGTCAATAAAAATTTATAAATTGGGTTTTTAATGAAATGTGCAACAACAAAAATGGTTGATTGATCACACGGGGTAATTGGGACCAGTGCTATTTTTTAAAACACTTATATAACGTTTTCATTCATGCTGAACGCGCTGAAATTTCTTTTAAATAGAAATAAAAAGCATAAATTCTTATCTTACAATGCTATTCCTATAGGAAAATCGGCTTACGTTTTGCAGTCCTACACTCGTTTGGTTTCGAATTTCGAAAAATCGCTTCTTAAATGACGCCTACGATATAAAAGAATATTTTCCTAAAATTTGATAGCTGTACCTCCAGTAGTTTGGGCTGGGCGTTGATACGCCAGTCAGTCAGTGAGTGAGTCAGGACTTTGCTTTTTATGTATGATTTAAATAGTCCAGGTACAAAATATATGCAAAAAGCTTGGTATGTATAAGTATGTATAGTAAATACTTTTTGTACTAAGCAAAGTTTTTTTGAAAGATTGCACTAATCACAATAACCTTGTGGTCATAATTACCCTGATCATTGGGATACATTTTAATTGGAATACTTTTTTAGAGCATAATCACTGATACTTGTGTGCCAATTTCCAACCTTACTGAAATGATAACCAAAACCAAAGAAGATGTTTCAGAATCTGGATTATTAGGTTGGTAAAAAAAAAATTACTTTATTATCAATTTAAATACCTTTTAGAATGCCATGACCAATATTTTGATTACTTTATTAAGGCACTATTATTGGTCATGTTGGTGATGGAAATTTTCATACGCAATTGCTGTATGATCCAAAAAACAAGGAGGAATTCGAGTTAGCACGTACAGTGGAACACAAAATTTCAGAGTAAGTGATTCAAATATTTAAAATTAATTGGTTTCTTTGTTTAACGAAGGCAATCAAACATAAAAATTTTATAGCTTAAGTGCTGCCCACAAAGTAATTTGAAGAAAATAATATAATTAATTTCATTATTGAGATACCTGAACTTAAATAATCTAAAAGAGGATTGTTAGTTTCTCTAATCCATACCTTTTAATTAATTTATGTATATACTAAGTCTTAAAACTAAGGTTAATCTTTGAAAATCTACATAATATATTTTAAATATTTCTCTAAAATTACAGTGTATTGGAAATTAAAACTACAATCAATAATACAGTCAAAATGCATATTTACACTTTTTTTAATCCCAAAAAGGGTTAAATAAACAACAACCCCAAATTTTACATAAATACTTTATTTTCTTCCTTATAAATATCCACAACTACAACAAAACTTTTTTCGCTCCAAGGCGAGCCCTGTCCATGAATGGCACTTGCACTGGCGAGCATGGCATTGGCATTGGAAAGATGTCCTTTCTGGAACAAGAGCTGGGACCAGTGGGCATTCAGACAATGCAGTTGATCAAGAGAGCTTTGGACCCACAGAACCTTATGAATCCCGGAAAAATGCTCAAAATGGATGTTTAAGTGTCCTAACGCTGAGTTTTTCAAATAGTTTGGGACCCACAAAACCTTATGAATCCCGGGAAAATGATCCAAATGGAATGATATTTAAGTATCCTACAGCTGAGTTTCTCTAGTGTTGAACACTGGTAAAATTCTGTATTTGTAGGATTCGCTGACAGTCTTTCAGAGTTTGCGGTGATTGGAAATGGGTATACAATTTCAAAAGTTTGAATTTCAGTGTAAAACATGATATGTTAAAATGTACTAATATATAAATAACATAAAATAATTGTATTGTATTTTAATGAAAACTAGAAACGAATTGTACTTCTTCATAGCATTTGAGCGATTTGTTTTACATAAAGCAACAAAGTTTCGACCAAACAGCTAAGCTTTATGGGTTTGCGTGACTTGATATTTCCATTAATAAAAACTCATTTAAAGAAATGGATGTTTTTACAACATGTTTTTTTATGTTCGAATGCCATTTTTTGACAACTTTCTGCTGGATTTTGTTGATTAACCACTGGCAACTGATAATCCTTTACATGTCATCAACCTCTTAAAGGTGTTATGAACTACTTTTGTTACATATCTCCATATGTTAATGCCACTTGCCACATTTTTATAACATTATTAATTGCGTTATATGCAAGCCGAACCAATTCTACAATTAAATGTAGTTGTTTAGTAGTTAGAAAGTGTAAAATACTATTCAGTAGAATTAAATGTTTCACTGTAATACATCCATTTCTGATTTGTATTATTAGTGGTCTCTTTTGCACTAATTTGAATAAAGTTACTTTGAAAATCAATTCTCTAAATCCCACTAGGTTATGAAATGTGTGTATATTTTTGTATTTATAAAAACAGGGTCTATCATGTTGGGAAACTAAAAGTAACTTTTATCTAAACTATTTTTTTTATGTTCTATTTTAATTCTATTACCCTATTTAATTAATTATTTATTTATTTAATTCTATTTCCCTGTTTTGTTTCATGTTAATTTTGATCTGTGATGCGTTTTGGTTTTAACAGGTTTATGATAACGTGATCAAATGTGTAATATATGTTAAGCTTATTCAGATGCATTACTATTTTGATGCAGTGTTTAATATTCCAGAATATGTTTGTGATAAAGCATTTTATTTAGAAAGAACTTAGTTTAGAATTTTATGTTTTAAGTTTGGAGAGAATTTTTTAAAAAACAATTCTGGCATTTATTTATCACTTATTTATTATATGATGAAAATTTTTTTTAATGAAACTTATACTATGATAGAATTTTAATTTGAATACCATCAAAAATAAGTCGTGGCTAAACGATTAGTAAATGTTATTTGTCACAAGTGCAATTTAAGTTATGTTTTCCAAATGGGCAAAATAAATATGATTCCGTAAACGTTTTGTCATGCTGAATTTGTTAAAGAATGAACTAATAATGAAGTACCAAGTTTTTATGCTGTCTCAGTGCAAGTTGTCTAGTATGAATGGTTACCAATTTATACGTTAGTTCTTATTCACAAAAGAATGTCATGTCAACACTGTTGGAGAAGATTCAGTGATAGTTGATGTTTTTCCATTTTCTTTTTCACTGAGTCTCTCTTGCCACCGTAAATAGTTGTAATAGTTCAATCCAACTGACACAATAAATAATGACAAAATGAAGAGCTGTAAAGGAATACAAAATTTTATTTTGTTGTGATTATTTATAAATGAATTATGGCGATTGTATAGCAAAAATTTAAGATAAAAATAAACATTTATAGATGTAGAGACAAATAATTGGGATATTTTGGACAATGTTTTATTTTAACTAATAAGTGATATTTTAAAATGGAGTTTATATAATAACAGTTAATGTTGTGCCCTAATAGAAAAGTTAAGACATAAGCATCTATTGTACGAATTTTTAAAAATTCAGTTATTTAAAATAGAGTTAATACTTGTCTTGTGCTTTTTTGCCACAAAAATAAATTGTGCTGATGCTATTTTTGTTTTGTTTTATGTATTTCAATAATATGCAAGTTACATGATCTTTTCGATCCAATTATATAATTTACTCTCAATTTGCCGGAAACTTAATGTTTTTGATGATCAACAACATATATTAATCATCTGAATTTTTAAAATTGGATTGTGTATTTTAAAAGAAGGGCAATACATTATTTTGTTCTTATTAATGAAAGTATTATTACATTCCAAAATGCATTTCCCAAGTACACACTAAGAAAAAAAACTAAACATAATAGCTTACTGCTCCTATTAATCTGGCAAATTTGAGTGATTCACATCTTCCTACAGAAAGTAGTGCAAGCGTACTGGAGATGAAGAAGCATATCAAAGCAATTCCATCATTCAGTAAGAGCTGGAAAAAAGAAATATAATAAAATTGACAATATTAATCTTAAATAAGTTATGTAACTAAAGAGGTTTTTTTTAGTCAGTATAAAGAGTTATGTTTACTAAAAACATGGACTTGAGTGGAAGTCTAGAAATGCAAAGGCTAATGTTGCAAAAATTAAGAAGTAACTTTTTTTTTAAATCTTTGATATTAGATTTATTAGGTAAGGATAAATAATTGAATGTACATAGAAAAAACAGCTAGTTGCATTGTTAGCAAAAGAAAATAATGTAATTCCAAAAGGAAAAGAGAATAATATGAACCTCATTCAAATAAAATAACATTAGTTTTTGTTTTTCCTTACATAATTTCTGATTATTTATTAATTTATTTATGTATTTGTTTCTTTTACTTTTGAATTTGTTTTATTATTACTTAAATTTGGAAAAACTAGTTAACCTTTAGTCCTTTATATAATGAGATATTTTAATTGTAAGTAATTATCTGATTTTATAATTGACGCTTTATAAAAGGTTTTACATTTTTTTAGTCATTATGCTTACTTACTGTTAGAGGAATATCAACTCCTTTTGATAGTTGTTCATCAAAGCGCAAGACAAACACTGCTAATATGAGGATGGATTCTAACATTGCTACTATGACAACAAATAGGAGAAAGCCATATCTGGAAGCGTCAAATCCACAATAGCCTTCAACAATGCTTATCAAGGCAGCTAATGCAAGTACCTGTTGGAAAAAAATCGTGATTAAAGTATAGTTGGTTTAACAAGATATTTTAAAAATAATATATTATCGGTATAAATACTCAAGATATATGACAAACGTGAAATGCACTATTAAAAAAATCATATGCTAATTGTAAGGTATCTTTACAATTATCAATTCAAAGCAATCTACACTATTAATGTGTGTATATGTTTCTCTGTCTGAAATCTATCTCCTTTTGAACCCCGAAGAGTAGAGATACACACGGGAATAACGGTGTCAAAATTGAATGGGGAAATTATCCCGCTACTTTAAAAGTTCCTGATTTTTTTTTTTTTTTAACATGTTCTGATTTTTTTAATCGATCTCATAGACTTGACATGGAGATGGAACCAAACATTTTTTAAATCTTTCTGTCTGCGATGCAACACATTAAAATTAAGTATAAAAACTTGTTTAATTTATAAAAATGTAATTGGAATTTTTTTTTAAATGTTTATTTAAAATTTATTTCATTTTTAAAGATTGATCAGATTTAATAAACTTTATTAATTTTGTTCGATGTTTATAAATGGAAATACATGGATAAATACTTATGCATTAATGGGAAAAATGCTTTTTTAATTCAATGTTATTACAACTAAAGTTGTATTTTGGTTGGAAGTTAGTTTTTTTTTTATTTCGTTAAAATATCGACTCCTTCCGGGAAAACGCCCTTTATACTCTTATGGTGTTTCTCCACGACATATTTCGGAACATTTGAAAAACATAAGAAATTTATTTAATTGTATCGTTTTAAGTTAATTGATAAATGTTTTTAGCTATACTAATTTTATTAAAGTTCCAATTCTTTTGAGATATATTATTGCGATTAATTTGATTTTCATTTGGTGCTAGTTTGATAGTTGACAATTGTTCCCTTTTATTAATACTGTTATGATATAAATAGGTTGTTCTGTTGGCGACTTTTGACCACGATAAATGAAAATAAGCTTGCTATAAGTATAAAGTTTTGTTTGAGTGGAATATTTATTTGATTTGTCCGGTTTTATTACTTGATATGTCTTATAATAGTCGGGTTGTAAAAAATGGGGCCAAAGATCCGAAAACCCGATATCTATAAAAATTAATAATATTCTAAAATCTATAAAAAAATATTATTTTTTCAAAAAATTATAAAATAAACATAACCTTAGTTTCTGTTAACATAAACATTTATCTAGTATATTTTATGGGCCAGCATTTATTTAAAAATATTTTTTTTTAACTGCAGAGCGCCGCGGTGCACTTTTTGAAAACCTATGCCTCTACTACATATTTAATGCATTTTTTTTTTTAAAATGTCACCCGCGATCGACCAAAATATTTTACCTTGACGAAAATACATTGCAACATGCCACTCAAAAGAAGTCACTCACGAAAACGACACCAGAACTGAAAGAAAATAACCGAAGATGCCATATAAATTGTCGTCACGTCATTGTTGCTTTGTTCTCGCTATAGATGCCTGCAGCCCGCTACATATTTTCCTGTATTGTCAAGCGAATTACGAACATAACAGCTGACTGAAGGACGTCAGGTCATTCTCGTAACGTCCGCCTCAATTACGGAGCAATTTTAGAAAATCAGTCTCTTCTTCGTAAAAAAAAGGATAGAAGTTTTTTTACAATACAAATTTCTAGATCGTTTAAGCTTTGACTTTCTTTTGAAATTGATGAATTGCAGCTTCTTTCATTAAAAATAATTATATTAATAATTATACTGATTGTACTGGCCTAATTTCCGGCATGGCAAACGGGACACGTGCCCAAGGCCCACGTATACAAGAAAAAAATTATAAATTTATGAAACGTTGACTATGAAATTGTGTTTAAACTCAGAAATAATCAATTTACAAAGAAATAATTAATTTTGGGGGGGAGATTGAGCTTGCATTCCAAGCTAATTACTAAAGCTATTTTTGGTGTACATTGAAATGTAAAAAATACACACAAATATTTTATAAATGATTTTTTTTAAATGTGTCGCAAAAAAATGTTTTGTAAGGAAAAAATATTTTATCTTCATCATGGATGGAAATACGCTGTCTTTATATATACGTTACAAAGGTTTCCAAACTACTGTATATAAGATTTAAGTATAATAATTACGCAATATCGTAATTAATTTCAAGGATATCAGTGGACGTAAACGTGACCGTCACCGTCAGTTTGAAATAATTCTGACAGAACGAAAATCATTATCTGCCTTATGCCGGAAATAAAGTTGTCAAAAAAAACAAAGGCTGATTACTGTCTCTCAATATCATTTAACGTTTAAATTATGGCAGAAGTCCAAACATGTTCCTATGCTATGGTTCAGTCGTTTAGTGTGTCCCCAAATAGTAAATTAAGGCAGGTTAACAATTTTAACAAAGTGAAACACGCAATTGCTGCACTAAGTTGTTTCTTGCATATTTTACTTGCATAAATTATTAACAGACTATGACAAGTACCATTAAAAACATTAAAAATAAACATTTGAATTGCAATTAACAAATATATATGGGTACCCCTAATATAATTTTTTAAAAGCTGTATAACAAGTAGTTAATCATTTGAAGCTGATGCACGGTCAGAAAAACTTTCATAAGCCATTCAATTAATTTCAAAATAAGTGGGTTTCCTTTGTAGGCTGATCTAAAATGTTTTATTTAAGAGAGCATGGAATACTATACATATCTATATAGAGGAGAATAAGACCTGAATGACTGATTGAGTCACGTATTAACGCCCAGCCAAAACTACAATTAGAGGTACGACAGATTCCAAATTTTAGGAGCTATTTCCTTTTGTACTGAAGGCGTCATTCAAGACGCAATTTCTTGAAATTCGAATCCAAAAGGCGTCTAGGAGGGCAATACGTGAGCCTATTTCTCCATATCAATAGCATTGTGTATCGTTGTAAGTAGCAGGAAAGTATAGGCTATTTTCATCTTTAGATTTTTTTTTTTTTTTTTAATTTTCTAAATGTGTGAAATTTAATACTGCAAATGCATTATGTGACAAGATACAAATTTGTTGCTTGAATTTCTCTTGACTCTTATAATGTTTTCACAATTTATTGTAATTTAATGTAGCCGTTTCCGACTGCCTATTTCTAGCCTCCTTTAGGAGCTTTAACACAGCCAATTACGCCCCGTAATTTGGAACCCTGATCAGGTGACAAAGTCGACACCTGAGCTGGCACCCAACGGAACTTCGAGTGACATCGTACGCTAACGCCGTCGGGACTTTGGACTCCACAGATTTAACGAGCACGTCTGTCCCGGTGTACTCGGGTCCCCCAGTGATTTTTAGCCTACTTTTCTTTTTTTTATTCGAAAGAATTAAAAAAATGAAAAAGTAGGTATTGACATGCGGTCGATGTCCGTCTGTCTGTCTGTCTGTCCGTCCGTACCCCCCTTCCAAAATCGGTTCTATCCATCGGATCTTAAAAATTCTTTTTTTGTTAGAAAGCTATGACCTCAGATACCCAACTTTCATACTTTTTGTCCGTCTGTCTGTACGTCCGGACGGACATAAATCTACTATCTGTCGGCGAATTCCCCATTGAATTAGCATTGAAATTCAATTTTGAGTCATATTTAAATCACTGTTGCCAAATCAACAATGGCATGAGAAACTTTATTTATTTAAACATATTTGAAGCAAAATAATATTTTCATGAATCAGTTTGGAATGACGTCATAAAATGTAGCACAATTTGATTCTTTGATTATTCA
Source organism: Oedothorax gibbosus (assembly GCA_019343175.1). Taxonomy (NCBI): domain Eukaryota; kingdom Metazoa; phylum Arthropoda; class Arachnida; order Araneae; family Linyphiidae; genus Oedothorax; species Oedothorax gibbosus. The sequence goes on from JAFNEN010000561.1 coordinate 40,715, forward strand.
TTATCTACCAAGAAAGCGGCAAGGCATAAAGCGAAAGCGGCGGCTTTTGCATGCAATTATGCTTAGTTTTAATTTACATTTCTTATTTTTTAATGCAGTTCGGAGTAGTTTCGTTACGTTTGTAATTAATTATTATTTTTTTTTTAAAAAATTGAGAAAGAATATTAAAGAAAATAATTGATTTTGGCTTTTAGAAGTTTAAATTATAGCTGGGTGCTGTGTTTCGATTTTTTTTTCTAATGTGTATAAATCTAGTGTAGAAACGGCGGTTGATGATATTTACTTTAGGAACCTAGTTATTTTTCCCGATTAGAACTTCAGTAAGTATTTAAGTAACAGGAAAGTAGGCTATTTTAGTTCTTTTATGAACTTCTTGTTTTCAGACAATTTATTGTACACTATACATATAGTTTCAATCACTTTTTTGGCAGTGCCATTGTAAAATCTAAAATGCACATATTCTTTTCATTATTTTTTTTTAATTTGTTTGGAACCATCAGAAATAGGGTCTCTCTCTCTTTTATATATATTTTTTAGAAATTTGGTCCTCGGAAATAGGGTCTCTCTCTCTCTTATATATTTTTTTTAGAAATTTGGTCCTTAAACTATTTTAATTTTCATGAAATAAAGCGTATAAGAACTATAACAATATTATTCTTTTTTTTTCCAAAATTACCGTACCTTACCCATTAAATTCCATATCTGTCTCTGTTCATTCTTCTCTTCAGACCCTTATTCGATGTTGGCCTTCGGGGCAAACACGCCTACCTAATAATATTGAAGAAACCTTGATCCCACCTACATTCTTAGATTTCTATCGTTTTATTCCAAGCACAATGTTTGTATACTTGGCACCTTTTAAAAAATAAGTACTTTTCTTTTAATGCGACTTCAGTTCTTTCCAATGTCGTTTTATTTGAAAAGAATAAAAAAAGGCTTTAAATTTTGTTGCGTATAAAAGCTTATATTGTACACATTATAAAGTTGATATATTTTACTTCCAGCAGTTTTCAGTCCTGTAGTTCCCTTTACTAGTATGTAGTTAAATATTCAATCCCTTCATTGATTTTAATATTCAAATCCTTTAAATTAAACCCACTTGCTTTTACGTGTTTATACTTAATTTTCCTTCGCGTTGAACGCAATTAAATGTCTTTCAAATTAGAAAATGAAAAGTATAAATCAAAAGTTTATAGGAATGGACAATGCTAGTCCTATGGAGGAAGAACATTTTAAAATATTAAAAAATCAAATATGAAAAAAACTAAGCATCAGGTGCACATGTAGGTATTAAAGGTAATCTATTTTTAAAAATTTCGAATTTCCGAAGGCAGTATAAGTAGGTCTGTCATCTGTCACGACCCACAGACAGACTCTTTTTTTTATTACAGATATCTTATCTGATTTCTTATTAGACCACATGCGTTTATAAATTTTAAATAGAGTAGGCGAACCACTATCGTTCAAAAAATGCAGTGAATAATATGTAAGTAAAAATGTTTTGAATAGTTTTAAGAATATTTTGAAATAAATTTTTATAATTCAGGTGGCCTATCAAATGTCGTTTATCTTTAAATTATTTTATTTGTTTTTTACTTTCAATTATCTAATATGAAATATAAGGTAATGAAAGTATTGCGATGGGCTCGAAAATCCGAACCGGAGATTTTGTGGTTTCCACATGTTTTAGAGGGTGTTAGAAAAGTGGCTTTTGAACATTTGTTTGCCTGAAATCACTCTACAGCTCAAACAAAAAAAGCTGATTACTTCATATTTGGTTCAAGAGTTCTAGTACCGTCATAAGGTTTTGGAGAAATAGCTCATGCACAAAGGGTAGGGCCATAGAACTTTTTTGGTTCTAAAAATGAAAAGAGCTAACAGACTTCAAATTTGGTTTACGAGTTCGTAGTTACCTATCGGACGTCATAATAAAGTTTTTTGAGAAAATTAGCACTTGCCAAAGGGATACTTTCATATAACTTTTTAGAATATGAAGTTATGTGAAAAATTATGATTGTGTGCGGAAAAAATTACAATGGAAACTACTTCAAACTTCTACAGTTGGAATATTCATTTTTTACGCCAAACTTGTCTCGCCAATCAAAATCGCCAAATAATGTATTAAAGAGACGTGATTTCGAGCTCAAAATTGATGTTTTAACTTCGAATTCAAGTACCGATTACAAGTGGGCTCTATTTTTTTATCCCGTAAGAAGGACAAGTATAAATTTCACACTCAAATTTTTAAACTCAAGTTGATGCTAAATTTCTTACTTATGCAACTCGAGTTGCTACAAATTTCACCAATGCTAAATTATATAGCAAATCAATATTATCTCTGTTGCATTGCTCTTTTCCGATGCCACAAAAATATTCAGAATTTAAAAATTAAAAAAAAAAATCTACGAGGCCGAAGAACTTTTAAAACCAACAATACAAAACCAGCGCATGAATTGAAGTAACGATAGCGTGAAAGAAAGAGCTAACTCCGTGTGACATTCACCTGCTTGGATAGCATACAAATACCGCTTGCTTATTACATTGCATACCGGTTGGTGAAAGTTGTTTGCTTGTAATTTCCTTATTCGTAAAAGAAAAGCTGACTCAACTGAACCGTGACAGTTCTGCAAGATATTTTTCCTCTCTGGGAAAGGCGCTGATCTCATTCTCACCTTAATCAGCCATGTTTCACAATGGCGATGAATCTCATAACCTTATGTAAACGACCCGTTGCATTTTAAAAATATCTTTTATACCCAGGTCAAAATTTATGCTATTTTTGCTTTGCTAACTAGCATAAAAGATGCTACTACTAGCATAGGAAACTAGCATGAAATGCTTCAAAATATTTGCTAGTATAGCATGAAAAAATAGCATGAGATGATTAAAATTTGAACACAATTTATGCTTATTAGCATAAAAATAAACAAGTAGGTTTGTAACAGAATCTGTCACTTAACCCACGCTTCCACACATTTGTGTTTAACAGGAATAAACGCGCCAAACACAACATTAATTCTATATTAAACATTTATACGCCAAATTTGGCTAGTTTCATTTATTTTATTTCGAAAATTCAATAATTATTACTTACAGTTTGCAAAAACAAATTTATATTTCAAAGAATAAATGTTATATTCCTCGCTTTTAAATAGAATGAAAACATTTCATGTCAACATACAAAGAATCCGTAGTGAAATATATTTGACGTCATTTCAAACTGATCGATTTCCAAAAATAAATTTATTTTAATTTATTGTCTAAAAGAATTAGTTTCTCGGGCGATTGTTGCGAATGGTGATTGAATTATAATAACAAACAGGGCCTTTAGCTATTTGTAATTCAAAGTTTTAAACGCCAAAATTAACTATTTTCATTAATCTTCTTTCTCAGATTTAATAATTAGACTTTATCGTTTGCTAAATTTGTTTAAAGTTCGAAGAATAATTATGTAATCTTTTTAATAAATATTTTTGTCGCCACAATTTCCCACTTACATTTCTTTCGAAAATTCACTTATTTATAGTTTGTTAAATTAATTTACAGTTCAAAAAATATATAATTTGTACAATTGATGCTTTAAAAATAAAAGCGAAACTTAGCATATTTTTTTTATGCCAAGTTAGAATTCTCTATGCATCTTTCTTCATACATATATATAGAACCATTAAAAGAACTGAGCTATTGTGATAATACAACAATCCAAACCGAATTATATCACATAAATAAATATTTTTTCAAGTGTGTTTATTTTTATTTTAACAAAAGTTTCTCGTACGTTTAACGAAATGGCAACAGTGAAAATATTGAATAAAAATGGAATTCGCATGTTATTTCAATGTAGATTAAATTTTTAGTTATTTAAATTTTAAATAAGCTTCTAGTTTAAATTTTTTAATGAAATTTGGCATGTAGCCAAATCTGATTTTTTGCTTCAAAATGACGTATCCCACTTGTCTGTGGGACTTGTGGATGACAACAGTGAAAATATGAATAAAAATAGAATTTGCATGTTATTTCAATGTAGATAAAAAAAATTTAGTAATTTAAATTTTAAATAAACTTCTAATTTAAATTTTTTAATGAAATTTGGAATGTAGCCTAATCTGATTTTTTGCTTTAAAATGACGTATCCCACTTGTCTGTGGGATTTGTGGTTCTTTCTGTGAAAGTGGGTGACAGACAGACGGACTGAACGATTATAAAACCTTCCACTTTTTACGTTATAAACGTAGTGTGGAAGCTAAAAGCACCACATGCTATAAACTGTTCCTTATTCAGCATAATTTTATATCACCACTTGCTATTAACTGTTTCTTATTTAGCATAATTTTATAGCATCACATGCTATTAACGTTGCTTATTTAGCATAATTTTATAGCATCACATGCCATTAACTGTTGCTTATTTAGCATAATTTTATAGCATCACATGCTAAAAAATTAGGCTAAATAAGATACGATATGTTAGGTACAAAAGTTTTAAATGAGATGGCGCCACTATTTTTCTTCTATTGGTCAGCTAATAGTCTCAGACCGGTATTATCGGTTTATGATGATGATACTCGAACGTCAGGAGCAGGACAGAACCAACAATCTCTGGGTCCACTGGGAACTGCGCATTTGTCGTCGCGGCCATGGAAGCTTGCAGTGTGCAAGCGTGTAAATAAAGTGGTCAAAAGGATAAAGGCGTTTTATGTGTTTAAGAAATTTTAACTTTTTCTTTTCCATGTTTCAAATTCCTTTTAAATATTACTTTATTTAAGTCAACAACACTAATAGAAATATGTAAAATTTCAAAATAACTCTTGGTAACTTACGTATTGAAAAGTTTTTATGATTTATAATATTTATTCAAAATTTTATTTTATTTAAGTTAAGTTTTCAAACATTAATCATGGCTAAAAAAAAATTAAAAATTTATTTCGAAGTAAATAAAAGAAATAGTTATCACGCAGTTAAAATATTTAGCTTTGAGCGCAATTAAAAATGTTGTGTTGTAAGTAAATAAAAAATAACTATTTCCAGTTTGAACTCGATTTTTTTCGGAAATGAAGTTTTCGAAATTATGTGACGTGTCTGTACATATTTCCAAATTTTTCGATTTCTTATCGATTGCGATATCGATTCGTCATAATTTTCCGATGAAACGTAGTTCGACTACTCGTACGACTACTAGGGCAATGCATGGGAGCAAAGAAATGTGATGAATTATTTTTAGTTTCATTTCAATGTTTTTTTCTTCCCTTCAATGACCGGTCCATTTTAGAGCACCTATTGCAAGAAACCTATCGATTGGTTAACAAGTGCTCACTTGTTTATAATTACAATTATGAATAAAAAAAATAATCTTTAAAATTTTTCTCATTTTTATTTCTTTCGATTTCCAGGGATACTCAATTTTATTTAAAACTAGCTTTATAAACCCGGCGTTTCACGGGTGCACCCTTAATAACCCGAATTAGTAGGTTTTTTTATGTAAACTTTTATTTTATAACAATTGATCCCCACTGTGGTCCACTCCATCAGGATATTATCAGAGCCGTAACTTCAACTTTTTATTGAGGGGGGGGAGGCGACGACTTTTAGGCGCCCTCTTAAATTGATGCCTCATTATTTTTTATATTATTAATTGGTATAGTAGTACTAATTATTAACTCCTAATTACATTAATTAGTAATTATGAATCAATTGAATAACTAATTAAATAATTATTAATTTTATTTCATGTAATTAAATTAATTACCTTAAATTTATTTAAATTTAATTTTAAACTAAATTTGAATAAGTAAACATGTCTTCAGTTTTTAAAACAAATTTAAACTTACAATTCAAAAATTCGATGTTGCCGACTCAGCTTTGGCAAAACTAAATTAATTATGATTAATGAAAAATCAAGGGCTAATTGATTCTAATTATTTAACGGAAAAGGCAAATTAATCTAATTAATTAACGGAAAGGGCCAATTTATTATGATAAAATAACAATTATATTAAATTTTAAAAATAAAATAATTCATTAGATATCAAAAAATTTAAGTATAAGGATTTTAAGTTATCAACTTTAAAAAATATCAAAGGGCACTTAAACCCCTTACTTCTAATTAAAGTTAATAATTTATTGTTAGAAAACATAAATTTCACGTGTATTGGGGAAATCAAAAGCTACTATTTAAATAGATGATAATTAACAAATATAAGCCTAACATTATATTTACCCCTACAAATAACATTACAGAATGAAAATTATAAAAAAAATAAAGAGAATAATTATTAATATATAAAATATATACAACAAATCATCACTTACCTCTTACGCTTTGAAGACTTTCGTAATTAAAAGTACGGAATTTTCTTTTGCAAAATTAAGTAATTTTGGTTAATTAATTTAAATAACCAAACTGGCCTGCGCGGCAGCCATGTTGAGATCTGTTTGAGAAGTTTTGTAGAATAAAACAGTACTAAAATTGCGTTTTTTCAAATATTCGTTTAATAAAAATTATTTATAATTATTATTTAATTAATCATTTATTATGAAGACGAAATATGAATTTTAATATGCTCAATAATTTATCTTTTTGAAAAGATTAAAAAACAACAACGATAGAATTGAATTACGAGCCATTTATAAGTGTTTATTGAGAAAGATTGGGTTTAACAATTTTTTTTCGCTGAATAGAAATCGAACTATCCAAAAAAAATTTAATAGTTAAGTAATCATAAAAGTACTATCAACGTTTAAAAAAATTCAAAAAGCTACTAGCCATAGACTCTGATACAAACCCCGAAATTTTAGTACACTTCTGTTCTACTTCCCAGCTCTTTACTTCCCATGTCTTCGCTCCTCTAGCAAATTTGTGTTGTGAGGGCGCAAAGATTTACTATCTCCACGGTTCAAACCCCCCACCTCCCACCCTTCTTGGATACGTTACTGGCCCATGCCATCCTTGCCCAACGCAGACCCTACAGGGTTTTTCCTTATCTTAGGTCATAAATTCCCCCATCTGCAGAAAATAGGAAAAATGTTGATCACCTCAGGCTATCTTGTTCTTGGCGAGATTTTCAATTGGCGGTGAATCAACGATCACTTAGATGCCAAACTGTTTACATTTCTTATACCGCTCCCGTAACACGTGCATTTTTGATTCTTTTATTTGAAAGTTTTTTTCGGGCTTTATTTTGACAAAATGAAGTTATTGGTCATTGGTGATTCTATGATTAAGGGTTTGAAGGAGTATTTCGTTGGAAAATGGAGTTTTTTCGACTTTGTGTGTGTTCCTGGCAGTAAGATCGAAGGATTGACAAGGGAGATTTCTTCAATGAAGAAATCGTACAACTCGACTGTGTTGTTGTACATGTCGGAACAAACAATACTAATCGAGATTTTGTTTCAGGGATCCTGTGCAAGTATGAGTGTTTATTCGATGGAATATTCCGACTCAATCCTCAGGTAAAGGTTGTTGTATCGGCTGTTATACCTTGTGAAGAAGATTATTATGCTCACCCACTGTTATTATGTTCCAAATCTTGATGCTCTAAATCAGAAAATCAGTGATATAAATCAGTGATAAAACATAAAATACACAGTTACTCTTGTACATGAAACTTGTTTATTGCAAGACTACTGTTATTTTAAATGTGCTGAAAGGTGCTGTACCTCATTATGCAGTGATTTGTACCGGTGCACTTGCCCAGATACAGATTGTGTAAATCTATGTAAACATATACATAAAGTGCATGCCCTAAACAACATTAGACAAAAAAAACTACTTGTAGTGAAGAACTTTGCGAATCTGATGATTTAGATTTAAATGTGTCTTTCAATAATAAAGTTGACATTTATTCTGTTAATACTCACAATATGTATAACCCACTCTTAAATGAAAACATAGTTGCTGCCTGCGAGAAATTATGTGACAAGCTGTTAAAATTGATAAAAAATTCGGCAGTGCAAGATGTCTTTTTATGGAATATTTTGACTTCTTTAAATACATTAGCTTCAGTTTCTGAGGGTATCGTTAATGCTGATTACTTAAAATCTAACAGTGTTATTCCCTATTCCAAAGTTCCTCCAAATCAAAAACTAGTACCTCAATCAAATTTATTTAAAACAAGCAAGCACCAACAAAAAATATGTTCTAAAAAGAGAAAAATAATTTTAGGTAATTCTCCATCTAAGCGCATCAAAATTTGTGACGATTCCTTCACATCCGATTTAAATTCCGATTCCGTCCCAAACACTATTGGTGGTCACTCTTTAACTTTCCTGGGATTGATACATCTGTAAGTGATGGAGAGGAAAAAGAGTTAAAATTGTTATCTAATAATGATGTCCGAGGTTGGTTGTATGACAAAATTGTCGATGCTTTCTTTCATATTCTATGTGAAAAGTCGGGTTGCATTCAAGCTATATGCTCTACAGTTGCCCAGACAATGTCAACTTGTGTTTTACTAGTAGACTCCTATGACTATTCAAATTTACTGATTCCTATTTGTGTTGGTAATTTGCATTGGATTTTAGTTAACGTTGATAAAAATACAGAAACACTTGATGTTTATGATCCACAAAAGAATGATTGCAAAGTGCAATTAACATCTTAATTAGAAATTTAAAATAGACTTCCAGGTAAATTGTCCTTTCCATTGTTTACAGCAAGATAGCATCAGTTGTGAAGTGTTTGTGTGCTACTATGCTCATTAAATTGTCCATAACTATGATACAAGTTTAGCATTTAATATTTTAAAATTTCGGAAGTATATCTATGAAACTTTAAGTGGTTCACTAACAAATGTTTTTGATCCTACTTTACAATGTGTTCAATCATTGAAGACATTTAGTTGTTTTAATTTAAATTTCAGTGTAAAAACTATGTCAGAATTTTTCTGAGTCTTTGTAAATAAAGTCGCCTATTTATGAATAGAAATGGCAAAAAACATGCACTTGGGTAATTAGTAATTATTTAATTTTTGTTAAAAATGCACAACATTTCATTATTCAAACTTGATTTACTTGAATTTCTTAACTTGTAGGATAGCTACAAGCTAAAGTATTGTATTGTTTTAAGGCAAATTAAATGAAACTTTTTTAGTCATAAAAAGTACATAAAAACTTTTTTACCATACAAGTTACGTGTTTTTAGTCATAACTAGACTTGATTTACAAAGTAGATTTCCAAACAGAGTTTCAGCTGGGGATATTTACTCTTTTTTTTAATAAAAAATCAGTAATTATGTTTAAAAAGATGCCATCTTTTGAAGAATTTTTTAAAAATGACATCACACCATTTATTACTGAAACTACAATTTCATCTGTGTACTACTTGTTTTTGTGTGTGTGTTCTAAATTTCAGTGGTTTGTTTCCAACTTTTATTGCCTAAGCCAAGAAAGGACATCTAAACGTCAGTTAGCAATCGTACTTTTGTTCTCAGGAGACGTGGCTAACAGGACTAAATGATGCTCATTTTTGTGTGTCATTTATTGATATCAATTATGGGTGTTTTTTGGTTTATACTCTACTGATCAAGAAATGATTAACCAAATTAAGACTAAATAACTCTGATGGTACTACTACAAGAACAATTATGTGTCCATATTTGTATTTAAATAAACCTTGTTCAATAAACAGCATTTCATTTTTGTATGTGTGTGCTTTTTATATTGTTGCTCTTTTAACTTGATTTTAAAATATACCAAATTTATGCAATGATGAATGTTTGATTTAGAAAAAAGTAATTTGATATATTTTTACAAAGTTAGGAACCAGTTTGATGTATTGTATGTCCCTCTGAGGGATAAACAAATTAGCTGAAGTGTAAATTCGTTTTCAATGCATGAGATTTAAATTAAAAGTTTTAACCAAAAATTTAATGTCTTAAATATTTTTTAAAAAAATTATATTTCTATAGTAGATGGTTATAAATGGCTCCTCCATGCTTTCAATTTTAAAATTAAAGTTATTCAATTTATAATTTTTTTAAAAAAATTATGTGTGTTGCTGGAAAACCAGACAGGTGACGGGTTTATACGTCTGTATCCCTCAGAGGTATATCTATGCAGTCTTGTAGCTATTTTGAAGGCACTTGTAATATAAATATCTTTATGAACAGTAAATTATAAAAACCCATTTAATTTGATCATTTTAATCGAAATTGTGTTAGATTTATACACATTAGAAAAAAAAATCGAAACACAGCACCCAGCTATAATTTAAACTTCTAAAAGCCAAAATCAACTATTTTCCTTAATATTCTTTCGCAAATTAATTAAATATTATTTATCATCTGCTCGTGATTTATTTGTAGTTCGAAGAATAATTAAATATTTATTAATAACAAAAGTAATGAAACTACTCCGAACTGCATTAAAAAATAAGAAATGTAAATTAAAACTAAGCATAATTGCATGCAAAAGTATGCCTTGCCGCTTTCTTGGTAGATAAATAATGAATAATCAAACAATCAAATTGTGCTACATTTTATGACTTCATTCCAAACTGATTCATGAAAATATTATTTTGCTTCAAATATGTTTAAATAAATAAAGTTTCTCATGCCATTGTTGATTTGGCAACAGTGATTTAAATGACTCAAAATTGAATTTCAATGCTAATTCAATGGGAAATTCGCCGAAAGATAGTAGATTTATGTCCTTCCGGACGTACAGACAGACGGACAAAAAGTATGAAAGTTGGGTATCTGAGGTCATAACTTTCTAACAAAAAAAGAATTTTTAAGATCCGAGGGATAGAACCGATTTTGGAAGAGGGATACGGACAGACGGAAAGACAGACAGATTTACATCAACCGCATTTCAATACCTACAGTGATTTAAATGACTCAAAATTGAATTTCAATGCTAATTCAATGGGAAATTCGCCAACAGATAGTAGATTTATGTCCGTCCGGACGTAGACAGACGGACAAAAAGTATGAAAGTTGGGTATCTGAGGTCATAGCTTTCTAACAAATTTTATTTTTTAAGATCCGATGGATAGAACCGATTTTGGAAGGGGGGTACGGACAGACGAACAGGCAGACAGACGGACATCGACCGCATTTCAATACCTACAGTGATTTAAATGACTCAAAATTGAATTTCAATGCTAATTCAATGGGAAATTCGCCGACAGATAGTAGATTTATGTCCGTCCGGACGTACAGACAGACGGACAAAAAGTATGAAAGTTGGGTATCTGAGGTCATAGCTTTCTAACAAAAAAAGAATTTTTAAGATCCGATGGATAGAACCGATTTTGGAAGGGGGGTACGGACAGACAGACAGACAGACGGACATCGACCGCATGTCAATACCTACTTTTTCATTTTTTTAATTATTTCGAATTAAAAAAAGAAAAGTAGGCTAAAAAAATGAAAATATATTAAATCATTTGCATATATTTATTTACCTATGGTACTCAAATATTCAACAATTATTCTTTAAAAATAATAATTGTAAAGGAAAAAGATTGATTTTGTACAGCAATTGGTTTGTATAATTAGGATACATTTAATTCATATACCAGATAATAAATAGGTAATAGGTCTTACCATCCCCTTGTTCCCACACATTTACCCAAAAGGAAAGGCTGAGTGGGAAGCTTAACATTTTCATGTAGCAGGTACAGGGTTCGAATGCCGAATTGTGTATAAGGTTAACTCAGCCGATAAAAAAAACAAGCATGCTTGGGAACTAAATCTTGGGGTTAACCCCCCTCACCGGGACATATGCTTCGTGCCTAGAAGCTAAAATAGATGCATGGAAATGGAACATGCCTTGCCTTGGGCCATTGAGAAACGGAAAAACAAACTTTCTTAATAACTTCATTTAATGTTACATATTACTAAGAATATTTTAACTAATTGTAGATAAATATGTTTTTGGAAAAACATATTTTGCCTGCTGCTTAACAAAAAGAAAAAAAAGGAAAGCTCTGGGTATACCAAAGGTGCCCTCGCGTGAATTTCGAATGTAAGAAAACTACGAAACTTAATTTTGTAAGTTATTCTTTAAATAAGTGTTTTTTGTAACAAAATTTTTAATAGTATATTTGCGTATCATAATTCAACATGGAACAACACAATGAACAACAATGATATGCGCAACCAAACTGAATTCTTATTTTTTTAAAACACGTTTTAACACACGTTACGCATCCGACAGGTTTTGAGGTTGAGCTATAATATAATGTGTGTGTTTTTATAACTATATCGTAATATTGCTAATTGAATTTAAAGTACAACGGTATGCATGTAAGATTTAACCTGCACCCAATTTACTTTAATATATTACAAATAGTTTTGCTCGAATTTTTATGGACTCGCACTCTTTATGAAACAACACAACACAATTAACTTCACGTAACATCAAAGCACATTATTACAGACTATACAAAATGCAATTTTAAATCTGAATTTAGATAATTTAAGTAGAGTAACGAAGGCTGGCACCTGAGCTGGAGGGAGCGCTACTCAACTTTTCGCAAGAACAAAGGAATCCATAATGCTATTTCAATGACATACTATTACGCGGCAACGAAACTCCACGCAATGAAATTGTTTATAGTGACAGCCACAGACATAATAAAGTGTTATGTACCCATTTCGCGATGTCGCCCATTTGTCCAACAATGGTTTTGGTGTACCAACAACAATTTACGTATTCAAATGGTATTATTTGTTTTACTTTGCCTGCCAAATTTATTATTTATATTAATTGCACCACTTTATGAAATGAAAATATCAAACTCTCTATTTAATCCCAATTCCCAGACCTGGTGGAAGCGTAAGGACTTAACCAGGTCTAGGATTGAATAGAGCAGTGGTAGATTAATAACCGACTTAACAAACAGGGAATTCTTTTAACTAGTTTCCGCGTTACATATCATAAGAATATCATTATATTGAAAGTGGGACACAAAAATCTAAACACCCGGTTCGTAAAATGTGCCCAATAATGCAGGCGAAAGCATATTATAATATGTTTAATTACGCTATAATATTTAATTCATATTATAACAATAATATTTTCAATTACGGTTTGAATAACTATAATAATATTTAGTGTCATTAAGTAAAAAATAATTATTTACATCGTCCATCAGTATATAAACAACACAACACAGCAAATCGTTTAAATCCTACACAATTCTTTGTTGTCGCCAAAAGTAGATAAACATTGCCATATAGCACCCCTGCGCTGATCAACATTCCTAGATTTAGGTTACCGTTTTTCCTCCCGTGTGATTCCCTCATAAATTCCACAACCCCAAATGTTGGTTTAAAAAAAAACTTGGACCTTCCCTTTTGCTGCACGTATACTTCTACACCACCAGTTCGGGGAATTCCAGGAGGGGGCTATTTCGCGAGAATTGGCAGTGAGAGGAAGTGGTCAGGGTGGAATATTTTGCTTTTCGCTCGACCTTTCTTCTGACTGAAGCGGTAAGAATGTTCGAAGGAGTTTGGTCTGAAAAATTTGGCGGGAAGAAATTATTGAGGGAAATTTTCAGAGGGCGCCTTGCTTGGGCACCCAAAATGAAATATAAAATAAGGACTTTTTTACTTATTTTTGTTAAATAATTGTTTTAAAAAGTTATAATTGTTAAAAACATTAAAGAGGACACCATTTTGGGCGTCTAACGGCGCCCAGAATGGCGCCCTCTGCAAAATTATTGGGGGGAAGGAAGGCTCTCCCCCCCTATAAGTTACGGCCCTGGATATTATAATCTTCTCCCATTCTGATATGAGGGGTTGATTTTAACCAGGCCCTTCCGGAGTTTCAAGGCTTTCCCATAGGCCCCTATTCAAATTGCCAGAACAGCTATATGATATAATGGCCGGTTTCTATTTCACAATTAGCGCAAAACGAAACTGCCCAAATGTGGTAAACATTCCACTTCATATTTCATACCACTCGATAGGGTTGGGGGACCCAGTCGGTAAAGACTTTCGTCTTGCATGCGGTAGGTCCCAGGTTCAGGTCCGGACATCGGCAAAATAACTGCAGACCTATGAACGGCTCGTGCAGCCAAAAAATGTCCGACGAATAATACCCCGTATAGAGGAAAGGCACTGTAAATATCCTCCAAATTCCCAACGCTGCGTACGATGTCGTTCTTAAAAGTTGCATTGGGTGCCTACTCAGGTGTCGGTTCGTCACATGACTGTGGTTCTAAATTAAGACTCCCTTGGCCTTTATCTCTTGTATAGCTCTAGTGCGGCGATAATTCAAACTAACCCAAACCCTTACAACTGGATGGGAATAGCTACCCTACGTAAACATTTTCAACTTCGCCAAAAGCCGCCAGTGCCAAAATTCAATCGACCATTACGCCATCTTAACATCAGAAAAAAACAGACATTCATTCTCTTGTATGGTTGGAAAAGTTTTATAAAGTACAAATTTCTTATTTATGCCGAATATATTCCGGTTAACCTAAAGAATCGTGGCCGGCAATTTTACGAAAAATCTGGTAGCCCCGATGGCAACCTTTGGCGAAATTAGCAATTGCATTGACAATTTCTAAATGTTAATCTATTTAAATCTTAAACGCATATAATTTATTCTGAAGTTTTCTTATACTAATATTTTATTAATTAGATGCTCAATGATTTTAAATAATTATTTACTTTTTTTTTTAAAATCAGTTATTTTAAAGTTTCACTTTTTTTTATAAATCTGGTCTGCAATTTAATGAATTTTTCTGCTGTTTTAAGTCGGCCATTTTGAAATTAGGTAGTATTTTTGGTCATTTCGAGATGGTAACTATCTCGGCAAGTGCCGGGGTCTGTTATCACTTCGACTTGGCGACATTTTTGAAAATTCGCCAAATCCGGCCACGATTCTTTAGGTTAACCTATATTCCTCCATATCATCATTTCTTACCATTTGTAAACATCAATTAAATTAAATTCGGAAATGTAATTTTAATCTAGTTGAGGAAATCTGATCCACCATAAAAAAATGAAAAGATCAACAAATAAAATACTGATATTCAAATAATAATCCAGAAAATTAAACCCACGTGCTTTTTTTTTAAATCTTTTCTTAATTTTCGTTCACGCTGAATGCGCTGGAATTTCTTTAAATTGAATTAAAAAGTATAAATTCTAATCTTACAATGCTATTCCTATGGGCAAATCGGCTCACGTTTTGCACCCCTAAACCCGTTTGGGTTCGAATAAAAAGTATCTTATAGCCTTCCCACCAATTTTCAGCCAAATCAGTTAAGCCGTTCTTGAGTTATAAATAGTGTAACTAACACGACTTTCTTTTATATATATAGATCTTTGACTTTTAATGCTTCACTAGATTCAATCAACTCGGATTAATATATTTCCGAAATCTATTTAAGCTTGACGTTTACAAACGGAAAGATGGAGGAATATTTATTCATAAATGGGGAGCTTGAGATGGCGCGTTATTAAAGGTACACATCCACACAACGCCAAGTGTATACAACTGTAGTAAAATATAAATTTCATTCATAAAACTTCAAAACGTTTGATCTAATAACGTTGACGTTAATTGAAAAGTTAATTGAACAAAATTCTACTTTTTGAGCAAAGGAAATTCAAAATATTTGATATTATGCCTATAGATCAAAGAATACAGCACGACAAAAAAAAACGAAATAAAATACAAATGCTCGTCCTGCTTACGGAGGTTAAATTATGATAACTGGGCAGAAGATAAAAAGGAAAGAAAGAAACAACATTCATCATTAAACGAGCTCCAATCTAAAAATCCATTTCCTATGTATTTGGGTCATTAACTGCCTTTTTTATGTCGAGACCCCTTTGAAATGTTGGCAATTTAAGAAGGACTTTTAAAAATAGCGAACACATGTGGACTCTCGCGATATATCTATGAACGAACATAGTAGTATTTTTTTTTATACGGCACTCGATAGGTTTTTGTGTTTCTTTCTCAGTCTCAGTTAGTTAAACAATGACAAACACAGTTAATAGCTAAACAATTTTCTCCATCATGTTTCATGAGTTCAACGAAAATTACATAAATGTCTGTTAGTTTAGAATCTTTAGTATTTTATTAGAATTAATTATTTATAACTCGTTTCTGAGAAAAGTGCATCAAAGTTTTTATATTAAACTCTCGTGCTAGAACGTAGAGGAAAGACTGTCCTTACATTAGTGATTAGAGTGCTTGCATTTTCCCGAAATATCAGTGCATTTGGTTTCATTATACTAACGATAAAAAATTTCATTACAGTTTAGCGGCGAAATGTTATATTAATTATGGCACATAATTTCGTCATATCCCTCAATTTCAAAATTTCCCTCTATGGTTACCGATCCAGAATCGGCAACAAATAGTATATTATCATTGCCATTATTAACCTTTAGTCGTTAACCCTCAATGACATCAAAATTGGTAAAAGTTTTTGTCAGAATTGTCAATCATCATTTTTAATTAACAATATTGTACTGTTTTTTTTACCACTGTTTAAAAATGATCTATTTGAAAGTCCTGAAAATTTGTACATGCTCTCGATGGTAAATATCCAACCAAACAACTCACAGCTATTAAACTGTGTATTTTCTCATTAAATTATTGCAGTGATGCAGGTGCTCCAAGCACGACAATAGTATTCCAACAATAGTGACACGACCAAGCACAAGCACGTGTTCACCATTTCAAGTTTCAAGTCAAACGTCACTTTAAGTTGATCACGCAATTTAGAAATTAGATAATTATTTATGAATTCAAATTAAAACCATTATAGTTTATAACTAACTAGCTTTATAAACACGGCGTCGCACGGGTGTACCCTTAATAACCCTAATTAGTAGTTTTTTATGTAAACTTTTATTTTATACCAATTGATCCCCTCCACTGGTCCACTCCATCAGGATATTAATCTCCCATTCTGATACGAGGGTTCTTCCCATTCTGATATGAGGGGTTGATTGTATCCAGGAGTTAGAGGGCTTTCCCATAGACCCCTGTTCAAATTGCAAGAACAGCTATGATATAATAGTCTGTTTCTATTTCCCGATTAGCGCAACGAAACTGCCCAAATGTGGTAAACATTCCACTTCATATTTCATAAAACTATCGATAGGGCTTGGGGGTCATTTGAGAATGAGACATTCTTTTTCATTGTATATTAGTGAAGGACATCAGGCATAGTGATTAGCGGATCAATATGTGCAAGGCTGTAGTAGAAAACGCATTGTTCTATATTCAATATAATAGCAAACAAGCAACAGCTGCGGAAGATGGGGCAAATGATGAGATGATATTCCATAATTATTAGCATTTAGCTTCTGATTGCAATTATTTTATTTTGAAAGAGGAATGTAGGTAGAAACTTGATTTCCCAATTTATTCGCTACTTTTTGCCTATGTCACCAATACATCCATAATCGAGTTGGACATACTTAAGTACTTTAAAAAAAAACAATTTTTTTTTAAAACATTAACTATACACGATTAACTATTTCCTTTTGTCATATGGATGGTAGTCCAAATTATTGATACATGAACTACAATACTAGTAACTTTTACTCGGTGTTAATTTTTAAAATAAATTAAAATCATTATATATATATTAATCTTCTGATAAGCCCGTTAAATGCTACTTTTTAAGGTTTAGCTCAACGGCTCGTTAAGTTCGTGAATGTCTATTTTTCTAAACATAATGTTATGCTTTCTTATGCATAACGGCCACGAAATATTCATAACAATTATAAAATATTCTATTAAAAAAAAGAGTTGAATATTTTAGTATTTTATGAGCTTAAAATATTGTTTGTGGTAATATTTAAATAAACGGCTCAGTGGTCTAACGTGTCCGCCTCATAAGCCCAAGATCGCGGGTTCGAGCCCCGGCTGAGTCGTCAGATTTTCTGGATGGGAAAATCTTGGGCACGCATGTCATATGATTATGTGGCATGTAAAAGATCCCTGGAGCATCCTTGGGTTCTCTCGGCAAAATTAAATCTCGGCATACTTTAACATTCACGGAGAGCTCAGATTCCTTGTAAAATGTGCGTCAAATTTGGTAGCGAGAGTCGCCTAGATGGTGCCACAAAAAAATAGCTCTAAGTTCTGGGGAATATGCAAAGGCTTGCCCGCCAATATTGCAGCCCCATTAGAGAAAAAAAAAATATTTAAATACAGTTGCAGGAGGGTTAGGTCCGTTTCTATAATAGTCGATTGGAGGTGTAGATTATGTAAATAAAAGGTTAATTTTTTGATTAATTTGACTGCAAAACTACGATTATTACAGTGAAACAATTGTAGTTAAAAAGGTTTCCAAAATTAAACATTTTAATGTTTTCCGTTATGATATCGATATAATTAATAGAGAAAATCAAACATTCTTATCTATGAAAGTGAAATAACATTTATGTTGTTTAATTAATAATTTGGAGAGTTAGAGATAGGTTACTTTAACGAAAGAGTTAAGAATTTAATTCAAAGTCAATTGAAAAAAATTTAGAGACAACTTAAACAGCAAAGGGGGTGAAATCCCCATATTGTCAATGTAATGTTGCTTGACATCGCCAGTCTGGTGTCTGTATCGGAGGGGATAGCTGATTTTTATTATTTCACCAATTTAATCTAAATTATTCTTATTAATTTACACAGCTCTATAGTTTCTGGCAAAGAACAGAAACGAAAAAAAATCAAAATACAATTATGTATTATTTACGTTTATTTTCTTCAAAATAATTGTTAAATTTTTTTTAGAGTTTAGAAGTTTGTAAGATTTTTTTATTATATTTTTTACTAACGTCGTTCACTAGAGTTGAGATTAGGAGAGTAAGTAGGATTTGGATGTTTGATTAACGTTGCACTAGAGACTAGAGCTACCCGAGGGCGATTGGCGGCCGGCCTCGTAAAGTTAAACAGAGGTTAAGTGATCATAAGAGCCCTTCAGGACATAGTTACATAATAAAGACTTATTTACCCCTTCAGCTACCCTCAGTCTTCCAGGCGGCGTCATGAAATATTCCATGTTGAGGTTAAGGTCCAGCTTGTTCGTGGGAGGCGGCGGCTGAGCCTCCATCGCGACGACAGACATCGCGAAACCACAGTCAAACTACCTTCTTCCAACAATATGGCAACGTCGAACGCTAGCAGACGACTGAGAAAAGAAGAAACAGAAGGAAAACCAACGTGGAAGAACGCGTCACGTGAGCAAACACACCCGGAAGAAGTCCGATTCGGGGTGAAGTTCACGGAGCAGGACTTACTTACCTACCCCTCGTGACCCACAATAGGGCCCCCCCGTAGGGGCTCTGAATCTTGTAGTAATGCCCCAAGGTCACGTGTTTGATACCAATGCCAAGGATTCTTGATTGTGGTTGCAGATTAGAAGAGTGAGTCTTTAGAAGTGAAGATAAACGCGCGTTGATTGATTTAGCGCGAGGATTGCCGAGTTTGTAGTTTGCAAAGGTGGAGGCAGTGTTTATGTAGATTAGTGAGGATTGGTTTTAAATGGAGCTAAAACGGGATACTTTGGCTCTTTACCTATAAATTTTTTTGAGCTCATAGAATTTTAATTCTTTAATTACATTTTACAAGCGTATTTAACATCAACATTATTACTCAAATCAAAAGTTCATTTCCTCAAAACTTTTTAATAAGTTATATTTTTTAAAAATATATATGTATCAGCAGATTTATTCCTCGAGACAGAATGAATATATGTAGTTGTTTCAATAAGAATAGCATTAACAAAAAAAAAATAGAAATAGTAAGAAAATTTTTTACAAAGAAATGTAACAATAACTCTAATGCATATAACGTAAAATAGTGCAGAACTTACGTCTATTTATTGCTCAGTACCTATTGATTGACTGATCAACAAATTTTGATAAATTCGATGTGCTTCTTTCTAGAATTTCCTAAAATTTTGTTTAAGAATTTCTTTCCGTACATATTTTAAAAAAAATATTTATATTACTTTGATTGATCTGGTTTTCTTTAAAAATAATAGTAGGCAAGTAAGAAACACAAAGGGAAATGATAAATTTATTAGACAACAGTATAAATCTCACTGAATAATGGTCTTCGTTATTTCTATAATAAAAATAAGGCTTTCCAATATATATTTGTATATTTACAATCGCAATTAGTCAATACCAGATATGTTATCCGAGAAGATCTTCTAACTCATTTCTCGCTGTTCCATTTGCTGGCTGCACATATTGAGGAGGCGATGGAATGCTTGGAATGGAACTCTTATCCAAAGATCTCATACTAGGGTTGCCGCTCAATTGCGACAGAGTAGGTGTAGACCTCGGTCCAATGTTCGGTAACAGACTGTCAAGAGATCTCAGGTCCAAAGAAGGAGCTGGGGTATTGGTTTGGAATGTTTGTCGCTGGTTGGATACCGGTGCACTAGTTGGAAACATCGAGCTAGGTTGGGCCAAGGGCGATGTGAAATTTCCAACTAAAGAGTTAGGTTGCTGACTCCTGGTTGGGAAGTTGGACTGCTGGAAAGGCATGCTCTGGAAGTTTGTTTGGGGCGAGTTGGGCAATATAGATGAGTAGTTACCGACTAGCGACTGGGGTTGGTTTGGTGGTGGGGAGGCAAAGTTGGGCATCCAGTTGTTTGGGATGAAGCCTGTGTTGCAGGGTAGGTTGAGGGAAGAGAAGGGGGAATCGGTTGACTTGGTGGAGCCCAGATTTTTCAGGTTCGACTCGATGAGTGAGGAGGTTTGGTCACGGGTTGGAACCAGTGGTTCGCCTTGCCCACTTGAGGTCCACTTGCGCTGTGCTTCTTGGTTGAATGACATAGATTTCTTTTCTTCGATTGACATTGAAGAAGGCTGAAGTAGTAAATAAACAAATACACTGTATACAATTATGCATGTCAAATGCACAGACATACAACAAATGCGATTGCACAATGAAGATATTTTTTACATTAGTTTTGTAATATAATGGTTAAATTTTAGAATATTTAAAAAATGTTGGCTAGGAGGAATAAAGAGCTTATAAACTTGTTGATGATTTCATAATGATTATTAATACAAAGAAAAACATTTGCAAATTTAGTTTAATGCAGGATTAATATAATTGTATATCTAGATTAATAAAGTGGTGAAAGAAGTGTTACCTTTTTTTATTTAAAAATAGGTTACACTATATATAATATTTTTTATTTTAAAATTTAAAAAATATATAAGAAACTAATTGTGTAAAGAGTGATCTTATTAAATACACACCTTTGTGAAAGTTTTCTCATTTTGAAGTGGAAAGCTGTTACTTGAATTAAAGTTTTTGGTATTTTTGCTAGGATTATCATAGCTGGATAAACCTAAATTTTTGAACATGTCATCAACCTGGAATTTATTAATAAAGTTAAATTTAAATAATAAAAAAATGCAGACTTTTATGCTGGGAAAAAGAATAAGCTTTTTTTTGTAAGATTTATAATAATACATAATTTATAAATTTATCACTTGTCCTTGAAAAATGTTTTCCAACCTTAGGACTTAATTTTAGTGATTTACTATAATAAAAAAAGTTTGGCTGATGATTACAGACTTGAAACAACATCTAATATTTTGTACTGTTTTTTAGTTTATAAAATAGTACAATGAATTTAGTTTTATTCTTAACACAAATGCATATTTTTAATTAAAAGCGCAAATAAATAAAATCTATTTTGGAAATCAATACTTCTAACTAAATCTGTTGGTTAATTAAAAATAATACAGTAAAAAAGAAATAAAATCAACAATGTTAAAAGGTATAACATAAGAAAATATTAATATCATAGTATGTAAAACAATTATGCTTACAGGTGGCTTACTCCCATCTAATGAGAAGTCAGCCACAAAATTTTGATTTCCAGATACCACTTGAGTCATTTCCAAAGTAGAGCTGCAATTGAAAAACAAAAATAAATGCAAATCAATATACAATTTAAAATAGTAATAAATAAATTAGATAAGAAATGAGTGTTATTTAACCCTCCAGACTTTTTAGGATTTGTTTTGTTGCCAATTTACAATGGGATTAATAAATTATTGACATTGTTAAATTTAGTTAAAATCTTAAATAAAAGCTATTCCTTTTGTCAGCTTTTAATTACAATTTTGGAAATGATGTGATTTCTTAGTAGAAAAACAAATTCACTTCTTAGTAGAAAAACAAATGCACTTTATGAATAATTTTCTTAATGATTAAAAAGTTAAATAAAAATATATATAATATTTTATGGTTACTAAAAAATATATATTATTTTACAAAAAACTAGTTTTACATATTTACCTGTGTTCTTGGCGTATTGAGTTAAGCTGCTCTAGCTTTGTTTTGTGCTCAGCTTCTACAAAACTAACCATTTCTTTCACAACCGTCATAATGGAATTGAACTGTAAATTATTTTTTAATTGTAAATTTATATAAAAAATAGTTAACATTTAGTATAATATTATCAAATTTTAAATCCTCAACTAATTATTTCTCAAACTTGTATATTATTGAACCTTAAATAGTATAAAACGTATTTATTCAATTATAAATAACATGAATTAAGGAACTGAATATATATTTAATTTTTAAAAATACCGATTTGTGTGGTATTTAGTTAGAAAATAATGTTGGTTGTGTATAATATTTTCTTTTCGGCAGACACTGGAAGTCAGCTAAGTTTAATTTACTTTGAAATTTGCTAAGGAGAAAAATGTATTCTCTCAAGCTTTTGAACTAAAATTAAAGATCAATTATAATTTATGAATACTTGACCAACATACTTGATTCAGCGTTAATCCATTTTCAATTGATAAAGGCATCAGGAAAGGAATAATTTTTGTTGCCATTATCTCTTTGGTGATACCCAACTTCTTATGTGACATAGTGAGTTTCAGAATACCTGCAATAAAAGGCATCTTTAAAAACACAATAAGGTGGTAATTAAACCAAAAAAGTACATAATTAAGCAAATAAAAATGATAAAAGAATTAAATTCCATAACTTGAACCATGAATATTGAGTATAATATATGGGCTTTTAATATAGTTAATAGCCAAAGAGGACTTACTGTGTATGTGAAGGAAGGAATGATGATAGCTATATTTTTAAGTTTTTGTGGGATAAGAAAATTGGAATAAAAATGACATAAGCGAGGATATAATTAGGATAACTTATATATTTTTTAGTAAATCACTTTACAAATATTTTTGTTCTTAAATGAAATGTTATGAATTACTAGACTTTAAAACTACTGACTTCACAAAAATAAAATTATATATAAATACAATTTATAACTTAAATATGCATGAGACAAAAAACAAACTATTTATTTCGAAAAAACATGACAGATCTTCAATACATCATATTCAGGGTGTCCAGCAAAATTGTTGGTAAAAATTCAAGCACATTTCAAGGATTTCAAGGCTCATTTCCGAATTTTTCAAGGACACTCGCAAAACCAATTATACCACTACATTTTCAAATATGTTTAACAACTAGCTAACAGAAATATTAGGCAAAAAAAAGAAAAAATTGAGTTATGAATTGTTTTTGTTTTAGCACTAACAAATAGTCAACCTAGTTATAGTCTCCTATGAGTTGCAGAGTACATGATTGTATGTATACATCTATTTTTACAAGTAATTTAATTTGCAACTTTCAGACAAATATGTACTTGAAAAATTAATGGCAAATTACCAAAACTTACTAAAAAATAATTTAATTAAAACAACCTATATTATATACTTAAAAATAGACTGACCAATAAAATTAATGGCAATTTTCCAAGTCAAAGCGTTATTCGTAGGGTTAAGTTAGTTAATATTTAAAGTCACAATCTTCAATTTTAATGAAACAACACCACTTAACATAGGATTCTCTTTTATACGAGATACTTTTTAAAATGTTAAAAAATAAGTTTATTTTAAAAATACTTCATTAAATATAATCTTTAATAATACTAACTTCAATTTAATAATACTAACTTCAATTTAATAATACTAACTTCAATTTAATATTTTACATCTGTTAGCAAAATGAGTTATTTCCTTAAATTTTAACCTAAAAGACAGAATTGAACATTTCGATTGATGAACAACCTTTAAAAATCGGCGAATCGAAGGCAAATCAAAGTTTTTTGAAAATTAATGATTCACTAAATCTCAAAGATTGGTAAATTCTAAAATTTCAGGAAGTCAGGAAAATTGTAAATTCTCAGAAATCGTTGAATTGCGATCCTACAGAAATCGGCAAATCGCGAATACCCTAAAAGTCGTCAAATCATGAACTTCGAAAAGCCGCGTTTTGCTAACCATTTAGCAAGAAAAGACACTAAAATCCCGAAGATCTATCAACAGAAATTGCAATTAACGACTTCTTGAAAATCCATAAATTCCGGAATTATAAAACGTAATATTTAAAATCAGTGAAATAGCGGAAATTGCGGATTTTCGGAAATTGGCTAATACAGTACAGAATCGCTAATCCAGACACCCATAATCCGGACACTTTTAAATTTCGGGGATAGTCCGATTTAAAAAAAAGAAAGAAACTGTCGTAAATCAAAAACCCACAATAAGCCGAAGAAGTAGAAAAAAATGCTGAAAAAAAAGTTTAAAACGTAAACAAAAATTCAAACTGTTCTTGTGATAACAAGAGGTCGCAATACTAACTAACACTTGATCAAAGGAAAATATTCTGGTTGGTCCGATTGGCCTGAACCGGAGCTACAAAAGTAACGAGACGCTCTTCCGATTACTCATAGGAAAAAAACTGTCAATCACTATGAGGCAATGCGACCTCATCGGTGGATTTCGTAAAAATTACTAGGCTGCAAAATAAGTAAATCAGGTAGCATTATTGGATTGTACTGGCCAGTAACTAATATTCGAAGACATCTTAGTGTAATCAAATCTAAATTCATTTTTTCAAATTTTAATTGAAATTTTTGTATTATTAAAATTTATTATTTAAACTTGGGTTGTTTTGTACTGTAATTCAAAACTTCGAAGTCGACGAATTACTGATCTTTACAAATAGACCAATTACAACAAAACTGAAGATCGCGTAATCGTGAAACCTTGGATATCGGTGAATCAAAAAATCATCAAATATCATTAAAAACAACGAACTCGCAAATCCGAAATATTTAAATCGCGAAAATGAAAATGTGTAAATCATGCATCTTCAAAAATTGATCTTGAAATTAAAAGAACAGGAAAAAAAATTAGCATATCCCAACCTCAAATTCCACCCAAATATAAATCTAGGCTAACTGCAAACTAACGGAAAATCGAGTATCGATTCGAACATCAAATGAATCGCGAACCTTAAATACCTACATAACAAATAACTTTTCAATTCAGGCGAAATTCTTAATCTTAAAAAAAAAAAGACCAAACTCGTAACTTTGAAGGAATTGGACATTCTCGAAAAAAAGTAATTGTCTTGAAAATCAGTAAATCTGAAATTTACAAATGGGTGATTTTTTAAAAAATCGGCCGATTGCAAGGCTTATCCTCATAAATTTTTAAAATTCAAAAATCTCAGAAACTGGCGAAATTTCCCGGAATTTTCAACAATTTCAAGCATAATTCCCGATTTTCCCGGCGCTAAAAAATTCAAGTACAATTCCCGATTTTTCCGACGGCTGGACACCCTGATATTATAATGTTTTATCGAATCATATGAAGAAATCAATAAGTATCTGAATTTTAAAAGGGGCACTGTCAAAGTACCTGTGTTTAGATAGCCAGGTCTGATAAAAAAAAAAACCTAATATATTTCTAACTCAAGAAGTAAAAAGTGGAAATCGCATTGTAGTAATGTTTTACAGACTATATAACTTATTCCTGTTAGAAAATATTTGATAATGCATATGAGGTCCGATAAGATTAAAAAAACTGTTACAAATTAATTGAGATAACCAAAGATTCCTTGTTACAAACTTATAAATTGGAGCAATTACTTTGCAAGCATATCAGTTTTAGTACTGTAACCATATTTTAAAATATGAACTAAAATAACCACAAATTAGGTTTGCACTAAAACAATATCAAAAGTAGGGTCTCGTCTGTTAGTCTTAGATTAGTCTGTTTTAAAAGAAAGCTGTAAATATAGTTACCTAAAACTCCCATGAGAACAGCTGGTTCTTTGGAGGGTATTTGTGGAAGAAATGGGAGAATTTCATCCAATACTAGCCATTTATCTAGGTGTTCGAGAAGTTTTCCTATGCAGACTAGGCAGTTAACACGAACCTACAGTCCATTTAAATAAAAAGGTTAGTAAAGGATACTGCAATTGAGTTATGTAAGGTATAGTGCTAACAAAAAATGTGTTTTTACGTACCGAAAGATAACTGGTGGTTATGCATAGCTTCTTTATTCGCGGCAGAAGAGCATTTTTCATGGCTGAATACTCAATCAGGCTGGCAAATTTTGGGATAATACTTAGACATAGTTCCTAAAAACGATAAAATATATATTTCACTAGTTATTATAAACATTTTTATGACAGTACTTAAAACTTAATGAGCTTTGCTATGCTTCTAGCAATATGGAACCATAAAGGCAATTTATTATAAAATAAATTAATGCACAATTTAAAAAGGATTTCGTTAAATATCATGCTCATAAATATGTATGAAGATTTTTTTTTTTTTAAAGTAACGAAGGTTATTGAATATTGATATTAATAGAAGTACTCTCAGCATTCATAATTTTTTGACTTGATAAAAATATAAAATGAACGCAAGATAATATTCGCTAATTCTATTTAAAAAAAACTTTATTAAATATTTAATTAGTGATCAATATCACGTTGCATTTATATAACTTTTTAATGTTCAGTTTTTTCTTTGTTTGTAATGACAGACAAGATAAATATTTTTACTTGTATTTGTTGTGCATCACATTCTAATGCTCTGTATATCATAGGCAAAACATGAGTTGCAATCGCAGCTGGTGGGCATTTTGATAAAAGAAGCTCCATCTTTTGCATAAATATTAAAGTAACCTGAAATGCATACATCAAAATTATTATATTTATATATAAATAATGATCTGCTAACTCAAACAACGTTTTTGCTTGGGTTCAGCATGTAAAATACTTTTTTTTGTGTGTATAGCAGTTCTGCTACACCAAAGTATTTGTGTGTAGCAATTTTTAATTAATGCATAGCACTTTTGAATATTGTCCATCTTTATTGACGCACAGCTAATTCCGTTAATTAGCGATGCTTTGAATTTTTTTTTTACATTTTAAGTTATCTACGTGCTTTGCACATAAAGCGCACCTTATTTTAGTAACAACGTTACCGTTAGATTCGTACTTCAGCCACACTCATTATTCGGATCCAACGGCGTGATCCAGTTTTTAACAGTTCGTAACTGAACCACCATATTTTACTTTCGTTGATTTTCGCACACAAATGATAACGAATTGGAAATCTCGCTAAATCTTTCTGTTCTGGCGCGATTATTGGTGGCTCGTTTACACTTTTTGCTACTCACTTCCAGTCTGGTATGGAGTTGAGATGTTTCCCTGTTGGAACGAAAAGCGGCCAACAGATTCGAATTGAGATAGAGCTCCATGACTTAGACAACTGAACTGAACTGAAGCTACCTGACTTCGAATCGTTTGCAAAAACAACCATGGTTATGACAAACGGAGATGCTTTGTGAGCATCGCAACTAAATGCGATACAAAGCTAAATCGCTATCGCAAGTTTTAATTTTGGCGTTGCGTTTCGCGATACGATGCCGCTTATTTTACACGCTGCTTGGGTTACAAAAATCTTTTAAAATTAAACAAAAAACAAATTAAAACAAATCTTTTTAAAATTACCTATGAATTACTAAGTTTAGAAAAACGAAATTTACACAACTTAGAAAATAACTACCTGTACAGGCTCTTGTAGTCTAAATAATGGAATGATATCTGGTAAAATGTGTGCTTGAAATTCCTCTTTAGTGACTTCTTCTGCCACCAGCAGAACATTAGGAAGAACAAAAGGAACCATTTCAGGTGTAGGATATTCTTTTGCCAAGCATGGTACCACACGATATAAATTCACCCTCTGGAATAAAATTATTTAAATAATCATGAAAGTTAAAAAAATATATATTTACATATATTTATACAATGCTAGTCCAACAACGAATGGATCTCAATTATACTACAGAAAATTTTTACTATCTATATTAATTAGTTTTATTGTATTAAACTATTTTATTGATGAAAAAAGTTTAAATTCAGTAACTGTTTCTCAAGATTCTGTACTCATATAGTATAAAAATACAAATCATAAAATAGTAGGCAATATACTAAAATAAAAAGAAATAAGATATACCTTGGGCATTTTTGCAATAACTTGAGGTAAGCCTCTGTAGAACTGAGACTTCTGTAAGTTATCCCACTGATACAGAGAATCGAGATACTGAAGGGTTTTAACGCCAACATCTTCAAACATAGAAAGCTACAAAAAAAGATAGCAAGAAAACAACCATGAATTGAAAATTGCTTTAAATAAATAGGAATAAAAATTCTTGATTTAATTTTAAAACATACTTTTGATGTTTGGAAAGCATCAGGTCGTAGTTCTGCTGTGCAATTCAGCAGCATCTTCACATGATCTCTACTTTCTGCAGGTAAGCCATTCAAGGTATTTGGTGAAATAACTTTTAGCTAAAATTAAAAATGATAAAATTCAGAAATGGTAATTAATTTTTTTAAGTAACAACATATTAAACAAAAGTATACAACATACTTAGTTTTTATAGAAATTAAATAAAATCTAGAATTACAGAATATAGTATAAAGGGGAAAAATATTGCTGTACAGAGTTTGGTAAGAAATGTCCAGTACCCTATTTACTACAATACATATTTCTTAATTGAATGACTAAATTTATTGTGTACATTATATGAAACTAAAATGCAAGGAAATCAACCAATTACATTAAAAGCAAGAAATATAATTATAAAAATGTGATGGGATAAGTTGGCATAAAATAATCTGGTAAATTAAATTATTGGCCAACTGTCTTGTCACAATTGTTATAGATCAGATAACCTACTTCTACTATAGTTGAAAACAACTTTTTTAATGGTGTTTTTTCAGCTGCATAATATATTACAAAAAAATATTTTTTATACAAACTTAAAACATTCGACACATTTAAAATATCAAGAACATGATATGATAAAATCAAGCTGCCTTCCTACCTGGTTATAATTCTGTTTGATGGAATTCATGCTACAACCCAAGTTCCTTAGTAAAGACTTTCCCTGGTTATGGACAGCATAAAAAAGGAGACCAAGTGAAAACATATCACTCGAGAAATTACTAGAACTGCCCAACAATCTTTCAGGAGCAATGTAGTCCAAATGGGGAACACAAGGCGGAGGGAGATCAATATTAATGTCACCAAAACTGTCATTCTAGAAACAAAGAAAATACTTTGTGTAGGACATAAGAAATATACTTCTCAAATGGAATAATCTTTGTCAAGTGTAATAAAGTGATAATATCTATGACCTTGATTAACTTTCTACTTCCAAATCATGGTGGATTTTTCTTACAGAAAAGTCGTTTTTTTAAGGAGACATAACAGAATAATGCTAGCGGAAATTAGTGATTATTTTTTGTGTTTAACATATTTAGTTAATAATAGGAAAGTGATTAACATATCTGTGTTACAAAAAAAAACACCTTTTAAAACAGATATTTTTGTAAAATTATATTAATTAATATAATTACAAGTGATTTTATAACAAATTGTTAAAAAACAGTTACTCATTCTATCAAATAAACAGATCATGTTCTGAACAACTTTTTTTTAGAGTTTTTTCCCCCTAAGTAATTGTTACAGTAACTGAACAATAGTCCAAATGACATTTTCTAAATAAATTATATTCAATCAAATATCAGCAATATGTAAAATTATAACTTAACAACCTCAGCTTGTAGAGCACATACTTAAAGAACAAACCTGACAGTCAGGACTACTTGCAAGTTGGAGACAGAAGTCAAATCCGGCTAACTTCCAGGCTCCATTTTGATTGACTAAAATAGACTCTGGATTTATGTTGCCATGGACCATTTTCACATCATTGTGTAGAAAGGCCAAGCCTTCTGTCAACTGTAAGTAGAATAAAGCAAATTTTATCTTCATGCTTTTAAAAATGTAGGTTTTTATTAAAAAAAATTGGAATTACATTTATATTTTTTGATTAGAAAAATTGTAAAAAAGTATTTTTCAAGGGAAGTGATGAGTTTTTAGGTGCACATAGAAAACTTACCAAAATTGAATTGAAATCTATATTTAAAAAATGTCACTTTTTAAATCTTAAAATTTAAACTAATATAAATGTGCAGCTTAAAATGTACCAAACCTTTTAGTGCCTTTAACTGTATAAACTAAAATATTTTAAACCAAACAATATTTTCTAAATTTTAAAATATAACTTACTTGAAGAAATCCATACTTTATTTCAATATCAAACAGTTCAAAGTTTTTAAGAGCTTTAGGAGGAGGCACAGGCATATTTTCAGTAAATCCCAAGATGTTTGCTAAGCTAGCAAAAACAGGCTCGGTTGCAAAAGCCAGGCTTTCTCTAAAATGCATAATATGGATTTTAATTATGAATACATGTTGATAGGTTTTGCATATAGAAAATATATTTAAAAAATATTTTAACATATGTGTGTCAATTATGTATAGAGAAGGGGAGGGGGAGAGAGAAAGATAAAAATCACCTAGCTAATAATTGATTTTTTTTTAATTTAACTAGTCTCAAAATATGTTATTTTGACTATTTTGAGTTGTTTGAAAAGTTATTAGTAAAATAAAGACTTGTAGGAAAAAAGCAATACTAATGGTTGGGGATTCTCTTCAAGTGAAAATAAACTTAAAATTAATACTATTCACATTTTAGTACTACAGTTTAAAAGATAATAATAAATCAGCACCTTGATTCTTCTAATGAATGTTGAACTGTTAAAATGCTGGGGTGTCGAAGTCTGGTTAAATTTGCAATGCCCTTCTTAAAGACAGCTATAATTGTATCCTTTTCTTGTTTGGAATACTTGTCTAGCAATTTCTTTTCAAGGACAAATACAGCTCCTTCCTAAAAACAAGAACATTATATTCATTTTTATAAATACACATGTGAACAATAATATTACATGGAAAAATAAACTAAACTCAGTGGTTCAACAGCCCATATTGATAGGGTGGTGTAGTTCACATTGAAGAAATCCATACTTTATTTCAATATCAAACAGTTCAAAGTTTTTAAGAGCTTTAGGAGGAGGCACAGGCATATTTTCAGTAAATCCCAAGATGTTTGCTAAGCTAGCAAAAACAGGCTCGGTTGCAAAAGCCAGGCTTTCTCTAAAATGCATAATATGGATTTTAATTATGAATACATGTTGATTAATTATGAATACATCTTGTATTGTTTGTTCTTAAGTAAATTACTGGGCCTTATGGGGCCATATTTTAGCCAAGTCCTACAAGTTGTTATTGCTTACTAAATTGGGTAAACAATCATATCTATTGATTCATCTCACTTTTAGCATGTTCTTACTGTACTAAAAAAAACTGTTATAAACAAAATTTTACTTTATTTAAATCAAGAAAATAGCAAAATAGGGGGTGCTTAATAGCTTTAGAACTTTTTATCAGAGATTTGACACTTCATACAAACAAACAATGTTTTGTCCTGGTGAATCAAATACAACATTGCTAAAACACTTTGAGTCATAACATGCTAATTCCGCAGTGTTACGAGTGGTTGTTAAAAAGAAGTTCTTCTCTCTAGAAGAGAAGACTTAGTAGAACTAAGTCTTCTCTTAGTTCTACTAAGTATTACTTATAGTAAATTACTAAAATTATTTAAAATACATTAAATTTGAAAAAAATACACACACACACAACAGTTAAGTCCAAAACTAATGATCTAAAATAAAAAGTTTTTTTTAAAGTAAAATTTAGATTTTGAATTAAATACGAGGTGGGATAAAGCATTACATGATATAAATGAAAAATAAATTTAACTAAACAGATTAGGTACATTACAGAAAATACAATTGTCAATAAACACATAACACAACAGCTAACACATAAAGCAGGAAAACTATACATGTTCATATTCAAGCAATACAATTTAAATAAATTTTAAAAGCATACTTCTTTAGTGCTTTTCTTGATGCCTTTATAAACTTTCCATAGCAATCCTGGTCCAGCACTAGCTATGTGTTCTACAACTTCATACTCTCTAGTGACCGGATTCCCTGGTAATACTGTACTAAAATTCGATACAGTGCTCTTTATTCGATTTAGCATCTCCATGTTTGCAGAGGGTTCTAGTTAAAAAAAAATAATATATTTTTTCATATAAGAATGTATATATGTATACACTGCGATGCAAAAGTTTAGACAATGACGTTTTTTAGCTGTAAAATTTAGAATTGTGATAGTAGAATTACA
The DNA here is from genome assembly GCA_019343175.1 of Oedothorax gibbosus. NCBI lineage: Eukaryota > Metazoa > Arthropoda > Arachnida > Araneae > Linyphiidae > Oedothorax > Oedothorax gibbosus. Next base: position 73,157 of record JAFNEN010000561.1, read on the forward strand.
AAACACCCCTAAACATATTAGATAAATATTTTGAAATGCTATAATTAAAACATAATTGTTTGATTTGCTATACAATTTTTTTTCTCATAAAATAAAAATTTGTACGATGCAAAAGTTTAGACACAAATGCGAGAATATGCAAATTTAAAGTAGATATTCGTCTAATTTCGCATATTTATTGATGAATTGAATTTGATAAATAGAAAAGACAAGATATCCGGTGAACTAAACAGATTTAATAACGTTATTGGTTCAATTTTACACCAAAAAGACAATATAGCCACTTTAAATATTTATTCAAATCATATTGTAGCATGACTTGTAGGTATTCTGTTCGTATTTAGAGTTGTTAATTGTACATTTGAAGCAAATATGATTTGAATAAATATTTAAAGTGGCTATCTTGTCTTTTTGGTGTAAAATTGAACCAATATCGTTATTAAATCTGTTTAGTTCACCGGATATTGTGTTTTTTGAATTTATCAAATTCAATTCATCAATAAATATGCGAAATTAGTTCGCATTTGTGTCTAAACTTTTGCATCGGATAAATTTTTATCATATGAAAAAAAAATTGTTATAGCAAATCAAACAATTATGTTTCAATTATAGCATTTCAAAATATTTATTTAATATGTCTAAGGGTGTTTTGTAATTCTATCACAATTCAATATATATATATATATATACAAGATACAAAGATATATACAAAGATACAAAGAAGTAAAGTATGTTTATATTGTTATGATATGACAGTTTGAAAACTCTATTCTTTACTAGAAGAGTTGTATTAAAATGTTTTATGCTGTAAAAGATTGTCATTTTTTTTTCTTTAAAATTTAAACATGGATATTTATAAAATAAATATGAAGTCTTTTGAAGGCAACATTTTTATCAGACCCCAAGCAAATAATTAAGTTGCCATGGGGCACATTATATCAGGAGAACTTTATGTTTTTCAGTTATTTTTTTTTAAATTGAATATGGCTCACTAGTTTTCTTTAAGAAGTTTTCTTTTAAAGAAAAATCCAAGACATTAATGCATTGTTTATTGAAAAAAATAATAAACAAGGGGCTTGACTAAACTTCCTGCTTATTTTTAACACCTTTACAAATTTACCTTAAAATTACTATAGATTAAACTGTTTCTTGTGTGTTTCTGCATAAGGATAAAATGAGGTTATATTTACCACACACAGGTATTATGAACTTTATAGAAATAAAAAGAAAAACTGTACAAAATGCAAAAGCTCTTTCAGAATTAATTGAACCTATTCTTTGGAATGGAACAAAATAATTTACAAACAGTGAGGAAAACAACTCTTCAGGTTTGACAGCTAACAGCTGTTACAGATCCCAGTCTTTTTGCTTGCTACGTAATACAATCATACATATTTGAATACAAAAGTAAATGAAAAGTTAATTGCTATTATATGTTTATCAACTCAACACTCTGAGGAATAAGTAAATTGGCTGAAGTGTAAACTTGTTTTCACTGCATGAGAATTAAATTATAATTTTTAACTGAAAATTTAATTTCTTACAATATTTACAATTATATTTCTGTAGTAGAGGGTTATAAATGGCTCCTCCATGCTTTACATTTTAAAATTAAATAAAATTATTAAATTTAAATTTTTTAAAAATATGGGCTATGCTGGGAAACATGACAGTAAGGTGAAGAGTATATACCTACTTCTGTATCCCCCCAGAGGGTTAAGACATAAATATTAGAAAATGATAGATATTAGATAAATAGTTGAGATTACTTGTCAACTGCAGCTAGAAACAATTGCATTTTAGGAAAATTTTATTCAATTTTTTTTTCATGCAGCAAATAGTAGAAATAGGAGAAAGAAGACAGTAAAAGTTCCAGATGACTCAAAACAAACCAATCAGGTTACAAGGCGGGTAAGGAATAGCGCATGGGGTGAAATCTATTACGATGGGTGTGACATTATGCGAAAGTCCCCCATTGTGAAAGCAACAATCGCAATTTTATTAAACAATGGAAGAGGATTACTGTAGGACCCTTGGACTTCAAATGCCAAGTCCGTTTTTGGCTACCTTTTAAAAACCATTAAGAAGATTGTATAGATTTTTTGACCACGGTCGAGGGTTCGTAAAAGCATCAATGCGAAGTCAGAATTCGAATATCATCGAAGTTAGCAATGCCATAATCATTTATCGAAATCGAAAAAATCGCGCAAGGGACGTATATAAACTGATCCAATGGAACTTGGAATAATTTCCATACCTTAGATAATTTTATTTTAACCATGATGCAACGTTTTTCAAATAATTTTTATCTACCAGTTACATATTTATAGAAATCTGTGCACATAAAATGTTGTAGAAAGCTGGACAAAATATTTTTATAGACAAATTATAGTAACCTGTAAAAAAAAAGAGTATATACCATCCATGTTAATGACAAATTCTTGCTAAGTGAGAAAAATAAAAAATATATAATGGAAAAACCAAGATTTTTTTTTGAAACTGGTAAACATTTAGGCGGGTGATGGTTGTACAATTTCTAGACAAACCTTACCTAATCACAAGAATACAAGTTTATTCAAGCCCTCACATGTTGGATATTCGAAATATAAATAATAAGTGTAGTTTGTCATGACAATTAAGTAACAAATCTGGAGCGCAAATATCCTAAATGCATTGATAAATAAAAGTAGTAAGGAAAAGACACAAGTATACAGATTACGGTTAAATCAAAATCTCTTTAATACCTTGAGAATTCCTAAGCTATTCAAAAGAATTAAGGTTACATACTTCCCGGGTCAGAATGTAAATAATGTTTTCGTTAACCGAGTGCTGTTCATAACAGGTGTTTTACTTTAAGCGAATGTTGACGTATTTTATACGATACAGAAATTTAATGTCTAATGGTAATTTATAAAACTCAAATTCTGATTTTAGAAATTTTTCTATTAAAGTAAGACGTTTTCATTTTTGTGTACAGTAGGATGATTGTGGAAGATTTTCAGCAGACCGAAACAGAACGAATTCCGAAAAAAGACACACCACGGAGAGAAAGAGTTGAGATGAGCACTATGCATGTAAGAAACTTTATGGTTAAAAAAAAGTATTTAAAGTCTTGATAGCTGTGTTTCGAAATGTAATTTTTTTAATTTAACAATTATAATTTAAAATTAATTTTTTTATAACAAAAATAATATTGATATTTTTTTTATGTTTGTTCTGTTTTAAGTTTAACTGGACCGCCTACTAATTTGTTTGCATTGGGATTTCGGTAGGGATAGTCGGTTTTTTAAAAAAAACGGTTTTGGTTTAACCGGCACTTTTATTTCCGGTTGTAGCCGATACCAGTTAAGTTAAACTGTCACTAAAAACTGGCTCTTAAAAAACCTGGTTCCAGTTTTTCGATTTTTTTTAAAGTAAGTTTTAATCGACAGCATATATCAGTTTCCGGAATGAAATAAGTGAAGTTCAAATAGAAAACTGGAAATAAAAGACTGCGCCACAGAACTAGCAAATACGCAACAATGAAATTAATTAAAAAACAGTCTCGGTTCTCATATAATAAACCGGTTCTTTGGTTGTAACCGATTCTGATATCAAAAACTGGATTTTCAGTTTAACCGTTTCCGGTTCTCCATCCCTATTTCGGAAATAATAGCTTTGTAGCTTCCTTTCTTTGAATTTGTGTTTTTATTTGGATTGGATCATTATTCAGTTCAGTATTCACTATTCACTGATGTTGATCTTGTAGACCATGCAATATGCATAATGACACAATGAAAATGATGAGACTAATTTAAAAAATAGAATTCCATTTTATAATTCTTATTGATTGCATTTATTTAATTTCCTAATTATAATGGCTCGAGGTAAATTTAGCATGTCCTTTTTGTGTTTAAAATAGTGAGACGCCAAACTGTATAAGGGATATTTCACTAACATGAACAAAATTCTATCTTACCTAGTAGGTATTTAAATTACTTGTAGGTATATATTGCCTATAGGTAGTTAAAAGCCTAGATCTTTATTAAAATAAATGTATAAGTGGCTAGTTTTGTTATAGTTTTCTATTAAGAAAAAACACTTAGTTTCATTGTTTTTTTGTGTGCATTTTTATCATTTAATTTATATATCTTTAAATATATTTAATAGGATCAGCCAATAACATAACTGAAAATAGAAACAGATCTAAGAGAAATACACCAACCCAAGAAATTGAGGAGCAAACCAATGCTAAAGAAACAAAACCTGCTAGCAGACGTAAAAATGCAGCCACTTCAGCATCTAAAAACGGAACCAAACTGAGTAAAAAAGACAACACCTTGAATGTAGAGGAATCTGTTGAAACAAGCTTTTCAGAAAATAAGATGGAAGCACCAAAGAAAAGCCAGCCATCTAAAGCTGTTGGAAGGAAAAGAAAAGTTGAGAGTCTTGAAGAGACATCCAAAGAACCTGAATCTAATGATGCTTTAGAAAAGAGATCTGTTAGAGGACTGGTTAAGAAAATAAAGGCTGACGAAATGGAGGATAGCAGTCAGAATGTAGAAGTAAGTACTGCTGAAGAAATTGATATGTCTGCAATTCATGATGAAAGTAGTCAAAGCTCAAATAAAAGTGACACATTGAGAAGAACTAGAAGTGCCAAAAGAAATGATGATAACTCTCTCAAAGATCAAAAAGAAACTAAAAATTTTAAAACTAAAGGAAAAGATATTCAGTTTGAGATTAAAACTAGCATTGTTGATGATGCTAGTCAGGACTTAAACAAACCTGCCAAAAGTGGTCCAGCCAAGAAAACTAGAAAGGCACAACAAATTAGCGAAAACATAACTGTAGAAGAAAAGGAATCCATTCTTGATGAAGTAAATCAAATTGTAAATGCTGACAAATTCCCAGTAAGAGATGAAGTAGTTGACAGAAACAATCAAGATTTGGTAAAGCCTGTCAAACTGCGAAACACTAGAAGAAGCAAAAAGGTAGAAGAAACTAATGTCAAAATGGGCAATGAAGAAGTGAAAGATATTGAATTAGATAATTTGGCTCAAGACGAAACTGATACAGCAGCAGTAGTCAAAATTGTCACAAGGAAAACTAGGAATGCCAAAAAAATTGAAAATGATACGACAGATGATACCAGTCAAGATTCTGTAAATATTATCAAAAGTGAATCAAGCAGGAAAACTCGACGGACAAAGAAAACAGAAGGGAATATAGATGCTGATTTGAAAAATATTAAAGCAGAAGATAAACATTCTAGTTTGACAGAGGCAGACAGTGAGCATGTCTCGAAAACCAATGTTATAACACCTGATATTCTTGATGAAAACAGTTTAGATTCAGTAAAGTCTAATCAGAGTGGTCTAACTAGAAGTGGTACGCTAAGAAGAACAAGAAATTCTGAAAGAGTTATAGATAAACAGAATGTCCATGTAGAAAAGGCAGAATTATGCTCTTCTGAGGATATGGAATCTTCATCAGATGCGAATAGCCTCTTGAAAGATGAAAATCTTACTGAGGGTATATCAGTAGAGGAAATGACTGAAAAAGACAGCTTTAATGATTTGGAGCAGGATGAAGAAGAAATTAAAAATGCTAGTGATTTTGAAGATAATATGCCTGGGACTAAAAACCTTAACAAGAAGCAATTAGAAAATGAAGAACATGGAGGAAAAATGCAGCAAAGTTTAGGTGATATTAGCAATGCAACAGATGAGAAATGTGCAGAAATAAAGGAAAGTGATGGATGTAAATATGAAATTCACGATAAAGAATCACAGAATTTAAAAGAAAATCTAATTGATTCGTCAAAGTCAGAATTATTGCCAGAAGAAAACGATTCAGTTGAAGATTTGAAAAAAGAAAGCTTAAATAAAGGTAATGAACTTTCAGAAAGTGTGGAAAGTCCAATACATAAACAAGAAAGTGTAATTTCTTTCAAAGAGTCTAATATTCCAATTGATGAACATGATAGTCATCAAAAATCAAGCCTACAAATTAGTGATGAGTGTCATATTAATGCTGAGAAGATTGTTTCTGGTAATGAAACTGATCTTCAATCTTCTAATCAAGCTGATTTAAATAATAGTGATACTAATCAGAGTGAAACAGAAGCAATGTCCATTGAAGAATCTGTAGTTGGTAGCTCTGAAAATATTGATCACAAATATTCAGCTTCAGCTCAAAAAAGTGAAAAGGCTAATGTTGATATAGATGTATGTTCTGATAAAACAGAAGAAGCTTCAGTTGCAAACTTTGATTTAGAATCATCAACAACTGATAGTGATACTGGAAACTTGGTTATAGAAGAAAATTTTCAAAATAATGTCATTGAAGCCAATAGTTCAGGATTGCCTTCAATTGTTGTTGAAGGTAATGACACTGTTGATAATGGTAAATTAAATGAAAATATGGAAGACAGGAGTAGTGTAAAGATTTTCATATCTGTTTCTGAACCATCTGTAGAAAAAAATACTTTTGTTAAAGACAATGGATCAAAATCTCTTGATTCAAGTTCTGTAGAAGATGCAGTTTTAACATCCTCAAACGATGAAATACCCACCGTTACTGATTGTGAGACCAAAGACAAAATTGATAACTTTTCAAATGAAAATACAAACAAATTAAATATTCTTCAAACTGAACATATTGATGACCTTGCTAGTACAAGGGAGTCAGAAAAACCGAAAGCACTCCAAAGTGGCTTAACTAGTGAAGAAACAGGCGACAATGTTGCAACAAATTCATCGAAAATCAGTGAAACTGTAATTGATGAGCCTAAACAAGAACTATTCACAGCTTGTAGAAATTCCAATGAAAATGACTCAAGCCCAGTTGAAACTGAAACACCAAGCCTTCAAGGTGGAAATTCTTCTCTAAATCAATTAGAAATTGATTCTAATTATGAAGATAAAAACATTGATAGTGTTGATACACCGAAAAATAAAACGAGGAAAAAATCTAGCAAGAAAGAAGAAAGCCCAGATATTGAAATAAGTAAAGGTGGCAAGAGGATAATCACTACATATGAAGTATCCTCTAATGTTGGTGATAGTGCAAAAGGGAGTCTTGCTAATGACGGTGATGGACGATCGGAAGGTTCTATTGGAATCAAGATTAAAAGGAAACGAATTGAGGAAGTCGAATCTGATCATAATTTAACCCCTGCTGCTTCTGTTTCCAGTGAGGCTGACATTCATGAACAAACACAGCAATTGTTTGGAAATTTCCAATCTGAACCTGGACCAAGTGGTACCCAACAGTCTGCAAGAAAGTCTTTGCGCAAAAGGAAGCAACAGGTAATTCATTGGAAATGTCAAAATTGTATGAGCAGAGAATTGAAACATGATTTTTTTTTTTGACATTTTGCATAACAAAAAAATTCTGTTGGGAAAAACTAAGATTGCATGCCACCTTTTTTATTCTTCTCAGTATTGCTCCCTAACCTCAACAAGATATGGTTCTTATTTTTTGTAATAATTACAGCATCTCATGCACCACAAAGAAATAATAATAATTTTTGTTAAATCTTAAATGAAAAATTATGTATCAAGGTTTTTGCTTTAGCCAGTGTCATATTAATTTAGCTCCTAGTTATAATTGCCCCCCCTAATGACAAATGGTTTTAGAATATCCAGATCATGTACAAGAGTTTGTGGTCAAACAAATAATCTTTTGCATTCTTTAAATAAATATTTCAATGAGTTTAGCTTCTGCCTTGAAAATAACAACGGGAAGTGAGTAGTGTTAATAGTTTATAAAACAATAATTTTAGTTCAAAAATATCTTTCTTTGATAACCTTGTTTTTGTATTATTTATAATTAGGATTCTGATCAAGAAACTAGAGAAAACCCTGCAGCTCCAATTCGAATGTATTTGGAAAAATTTGTTCCTTTTCTTCTTGAAGGACTGCTAAAAATAACCTACGTTAGGTAAGTGCAACGTATGTAGTTGAGTTATAAAATAAAAAAAAAATCTAATTCAAGTAACCTATGTTGATTATTGAATCTAAAGTAACCTTTTGATTCATTGTAATTTTAATATTATAAATGAATTTGACAAATATATGTATGAGTAATTCTGTTTGCTGCTGTATTATGTTTAATCAAAGCGTTTAGCATTGGTCCAATTCTTTAGGATTATTAGAGTGTCAAAGTTATAAACAGCTCTTTTTAATCAGTTTACAGTGTTCATATTTCTGTCAAATTTCATAATCCATGTCGAGATCTAGTGTCAAAAGTTCATTGTCTGCTGACAAATACTCGATGCATGGTGTTCTGAGCCAGGACCGGATTTAAAGATTTGCCGCTTGTAGGCTACGATCGATTTGCCGCCCCTGTCACAATATTCTCTCCCTTCGGGGAAATAATAGCTGTTTAGCTGTAAAATAGGGTGGTATGTGGTGTTTAAAATTATCACAACGAATATAAACGAGGGAAAATAGTTTTACTTAAAATACAATATAATTAGAAAATACAGAAATAGAAAATCAGATATTTTCATTTTCTGATAACTGATCACTTATAATATCCTCACATACCCTGGTCTCATAAAGTGTAGGTAACTGATGTAGTAGAACAACCAGCGACGACACTCAATTGCTTTCCAAGGCATACTCTACTTTAACACTAGCTCTTGCTCGATGATATGCACTTCTGTTCAACACAATTACTTAACAGTGAACAATGTGATCCACATTTAAAGCTTATTAAATTGATACTAAAATAAATTACAATCTAATTACAGGGACTCCTTTTACTGATCCCATGTAAAAACAAAAATCACGAAAAAAAATGATCTTCCAGAAAGATGGCTCCAGATCTCTACTATGTACTCTTTTTTTATGTTGATAACAAAAGAAAATGAAATCAAAAATAAAGTTGATAGTTGTATTTGAAATAACGAATTTATTTGCGCTTTTTTTTTTGTTCGGCGTCTGAATGGTGTTTTTCCTTCCCCCCACTTCCGTTATTAAGATATCCCATATATAGTTTTCTTGACTATTTTTTTCTGTCTATATATTTGAATCATCTATGTACCTTTACACTTTAAATCAAAAGCGAAATAAAGGCGAATTTTTTAAACTGTTTATTATTTTTCTTTCAACTTCCAAATCCAAGAGGAGAGGGTGCAATTGCCCTCGCAGCCGTCCATGTTTGCGACTAAATGTTAGTACTATGTATAAGTTTTTGGTTTACGCATTAATGTAGATTATTTGTTTTCTTTTTTAACAATATTAGTATCTTTATAATATTTTTTATGCCGAATGCCGCTTTAATTGGTCGTAAAATTTTTTGCCCCCCAAAATTCGCCGCTCTAGGCTACAGCCTACTTAGCCTATTTAAAAATCTGGCCCTGATCTGAGCTTTATTTCTTCAAAATGCATGTTAGAGCATTAACATTCCAATCATTGTAATCATGCAATGGAAGCAGTGGCACAGCAAGTAATTGAAAAGCAAACTGAAAAAGAACATCATGCACACAGCAAAACAAAGAAAGCCTCAAATGTAAATGTCAATGAAGCAGCAGCTAGAGATAAGCCACAGTACAGTGTGGCAGGGACTACTATAGTCGGTCTATTTACTATACGAGCCTCGAAAAGACTTTCTTACCCCATCCCTTCGCTTGGTTTTCTAGGAAACGGGGGGAGCATCACTTTTCTAAACCTAACGCGTTTGAGGTTCTGTTGTGAGGTTAACAATCCAAACAGTTCAAACCCAAGTAGGGTGGGGAAAAAACACGCTCACGCCGTTTCGAAGAAAACCACATCGGAAATGGGGGCGGAAAATGCTTTCGAAGCTCGCATAGTAAATAGACCGACTATAGTTGCTTGCAGTATGAAGGTTAAAGTACATTACTAAACAACCAAATAAAATTTATGATGATTCATGTGAAAAAGGTTTGATTACAGAATCGGGGAACTATATTATTTAATATGATTCATAGAAACACAGAAAGACATAAATAGAGGGAATCCCATTAATTATGGAAATTAAAAATATTTGGCATTGTTTGAAGCAAATGTATCCCTTAAAGTCAATAAATTTTTTTGGAAAATTATTTTATTTCTTTTCTCTAGCAAGAATAAGTAAAATTTTATTACATTAGATATAGTTCTTAATTGAAACATATACCAATATATAACTGCAGAATGCAGCTCTAAATAGGTTTATTTCTACTTTTTTATAGACCTGCTGATCCTATTCAATACCTGGCTGATTGGATGAAGGATAACAAAGAAGCTGCTTACACCAGCATACTTAAAAGAGAACAAGCTTCAGAGGAGTAAAACCTACCCATGAAGCTCTTACCAGTTTAAGTTTAATATTTAGTAGGCATGCTGCTTTGTAATCTTTGGTGTGGAATCTGTTCTCCATCAACTAGATGGATAAATCTGCAACTTCTATGTGAAATTGCCTATTTTGATGTTTCAAGACGGTAAAAAAATAAGTTCCTAATACACTTTGATCGAAACTCACTGAATTTAAAAATTCACTTGTAAATGTGTGATTTTCGATTAATGTATCATTATCATAACACTAAAAATAATTTTAATTAAATGAGCGCAAAATATGGAAATTGCATCTTTTTAAAATTATTTTATATGAACTATTAGGGGCTGTGTGCTGTGCTCTACTGCTGAGGATAATAGTAGTTATTATATATTTTGGTTTTTTTTTTATCCATAAGCAAACTGTATGTAATTATTTTTTAACTTCTATCTAATGCAAATTTGTCACGAAAAAAAAATATTTCATAAATATGAGGAAAATTGCTATTTAAAGATGAGTGGTTTTAAAGGTTGTATATTTAAGATTCATTCCATAGTTATCTTCATGACTTTGGAAGTCTTGTAAAAAGAGTGCTATTATTTTTAACATGAATGTTGTGGACAAAATTAAGACATCTTATAGAATATAAAATGAGTGAGTAAGAACACTCAATAGTATTTCAGGATATTTGCTACATTGGAAAATTTTCACAAAATTTTTTATTCTTTTTATTGATAATACTACATCTTTTTTTTTAAAAAATGCATATTTTTTTAAAAATGAAATTTTAAAAAAGCATTTATGGCTTTAAATGGGACTTTGACATATCCAACTTACTACTTAGGATGTCTACTTATTATTCATTAGGATCGTCATACATGTAAGACATTATTGATTGATATTCATTGGCATTATTCATAACAAGCCAAATAAAGGGTGATACTCCTAATTACATTTTTATTGCATTTTCATGCTTATACTAATTGAAGGTATTTTTTTAAAAATCATTTTCAATGTCATGTTATTTTTTCTTGTAGGGAGATTTATAACTATTTAAATGTCTTTTTTACCTTAAAAAAGTTTTGTACTCTTTTTGTTTTTGTGTCTTAACTAATTTCAATTCAAATATGTGTTAAGTTTTTAAATATGTTTTAATTTCAAGAATACATTGTTGACTACTTAAGAAATCTAAATTCACCTGAATGCAAATCGTAACTTTTTTCCTTTACTTTATATCGGATCAGTTATCCCAACAAATTTATCTTTTCCTTTTTATAAACTTGTTTTTCATGGTTTATTGTTTTAGGCATGTTGGCTGCCACAAATGCAATAGAAAATTTTCATCGATGGAGGCAGATGTGAAGCAGAAGAACATCCTGATTTTTAAACCCGCTCGTTAACATAAAAAGAACTAACTCTTCTGCATTTTCGGAAAAAAAAATCTTAGTTTGAGCTAGATTCAACCACTGTCTCTAATCGTTAAATTGATAATTTACTTATACCCTACCGATTTCAGTCAATGCTGGCTTGCATGAACAGAAAATTTATTAAAAAACAAACAACAAAATATAATTAAAAAAGTATACAAATTCAAGAAATAAAGTAATATTTTATTGTTTGTGGAATGTCTTAAAACAATCTTCCACACAAAGTGCTGGTTTATTTTTACAGGCTGGACAGAAATAACGCGCTTCTCTACGTTTTTTTGGGAACATCATGGCTTCATTGAACCCTGTTTTTTTCAGTAGGTGGTAGACACTCTAAATAATGGAGCCCTTGTAATGTAATTTTTTTGAAACTGGCAGAATCTCTTTTCTTATCAAAGTGATTATGAATTCTTCTCTGAACTTTATAAATTTTTTGTGTGAGAATTGTGTATAGTGAGAATATACACACAATAATAATATATAGTGAAACCTTTTTTAGGTGGTCATCGGTCATCTAATAGTCTTTCTAGAGATGAGTTGTACGAAAGCATTTGACTTGATCGGTCATTGCCAGACATTCCTTTATTGTAATGTCGAATAATATTCGGTTTTATATAAATTTTTCCATTGCAATTGGCAATTGGACACCTCTACGATTTCAAAATCATGTATGTTTGAAATGCTAAGTACATTTCGTTTCTTTCCATTTGCATACAGTAACCTGATATTTTGTTAAAATACATTCCCCCTTTTTGAGTTTACGATTTACCACATCACTTGGGTGTCCTTTTCTGTTTCTTCTTAGGGTTCCAGGCACATAAGTTTTTTTTGTCTACTTAGCAGTTTTGTAAGAGTAACAGAATTAAAAAAATTATCCATGTAAATCGTGTATCCTATATCGAAATAGTCCTCAAGTAAATGAAAAATAATGTCACTTGTGTGACCTACATTATTGTTAGTTTCCTTATTTTCTGCAGTAAATTAAATCTATTTTCATTACAAAACTGTCGGACTCGCTTAGTTCATACAGTTTGATACCATATTTGAGCTTTTTATTTTTTAAGTAATGGAGGAAACATAAACTTCCTTGCCATAGCATCATGCATTCATCAATACAAATATTTTTATCTGTTACATAGTTTTCACGCATAATAGTATTGAAATGATTTAGTATTGGTCTCCCCTTGTATAATCTGTCATCAGATAGTATTAAGTTATCAACCAAATGAAAATAAGGAAATAACAACTGGAATCAGTTTTGACTCATGTGTAAGTGCTAAAAATTTACATTATTTAGCTTATTGTGCTCCAGTATTGTTCAATTGATGGAAAAGTACTAGGTCCTGCCTTGCAGCAAAAGTCCAATAAAAACTTTTATTTCTGCAGCATTGACGTTTGCCACTTTGATAACCTATTACATTTTTTTATTGCTTTGCATTTTTCAATTTCTCGTGCAGCATATAAATTAGTTTGTTCCACCAGTAATACAAGAAACTCATCCGAAGTCCACCAGCGTTTGTACTGTAAAATTTGTTGTATCACATTTCACACCAACATTTTCTTGGGAAATATATAATTCGGGATTTTGTTGAATTTTTATTTACAAATTATCATTTACATTTGTTGTTGTTGCTTGGGAATCAGCATCATTATCTTCAGATCGGGAGATGACTTCATTTTCACATCACTTGAATTCTCAGTAGGTTCATAATCGCTATTGCCATAACTATCCTCACTAAAAATCCTGTCATATTCTGAATAACTTAGATTTGCATAGCACTCAATTTTCAATTTTTTGAGGCAGTGGTCTTATCCATATTGGGTTCTGATAATTTAATTATAACAATTATTTATACAACAAAGCACTTAAGAAGACATAAATATGATGCATTCTGCAATTTTTGAGATATTACTGGTGAAAATGGATGTGTGTATATATAACGAGTCTGTGTGGGAATGATCTCATAGTTGGCTTCTGCGAAGAGATTTCTGTTACAGAAGCCAACCACGAGATAATAAGACATTTTTTATAAAAATAAATTTTTGTATGCTTTTTGATGATAACTTTGCACTAGAATTAGAGTTTATAATAATATATAATGTGACTAAATCAAATAGTCACTTTAGAGCAGATTTCGGAAAATTGCTGTGGCAGTCAATGTGTTAAATTTGTTTGTAGTGTTAAAATATCTACAGTCACTGGACAAATTATTCGACACACTGCAAGATTTCATGTATCGATCAATGATGAACAAAATACCTTTAGAAGGACATTTGTGTTCCTAAACTTAAGCTATTGAATAGAAAATACTATCTGCTATACTTAATACATATATCGACATCTTTTTTAATGATATGGCATTCTTTGGTATGTTTTCATCATTACTAAAAAAATACAGTGTGTCTAATAATTTGTCCAGGGACTGTATAAAGTTATAGATGGCTTACCTTTTTAGTCAATCGATCAAATATATATTTTTCGCAATAGCACATTAATTTAATAAACTTTATTATTTCTATGGAAGTTCCTCAGTCACAACTGGGATTACACTATTAAGTATCAATTAAATATCTTAAAAAAGTGTGGATGAAAAAGCTAGATAGCTTAGTTTGTCTAACCATGCTGATCGGATTTTCAAAAGAACCTGAACTTATAAAAACGGTTGGTGATGTGGTATTATGTATTTTATCAGAATATACTGATATCTGTGAATTGGAAATCAGTCCTCGAGAGATCTCATAGTCAATGTGTTAAATATATATTTGTTTAACAATAAAATATATCTCTACAAAGCATTTTATGTCCATACTATTTTAAAATTTTGAGCCAGTAATCATGCATATCATTTCAGAGTCCAATGGCAAGAAAATCCAGAAATTTAAATTTATGGTATGAAGCCATTTTATCTATGTTAACTTTTTTTGTCTTTAGACTTGCCTTTTTGCCTAAGGACTACTATTTAATACATGAAGGCTAAGTGGTATGGTTTCGCTCTATCGTGCTACAGGTCATCGTTCCGATCTCTTATTGAATTAGGTTCACTCAGCTTTTCATCAGTAGGTTGATAAAATGACCAACTGGGAAACAAAGTTGAAATGGGCACAGAAAGTCTTAGTTGTCTATGGATTGTTGTATCACTGAGTTCAATTTAGTTTTTTTTTATTTGATACTTATGAGTAATAGGCATGATATGTTTGCCAAAAATATTTGAGAGAAAAACACATTTATAATGTATATCTTGGTAGTTATAGTAAAATTGTTGTTAAATATTGTTATAAGTATTATTGATGCCCATAAGTATAGTTTCCCACGCTAATACTTTTAAAAGTAAGGGATGTTTGCATGATACTGATATTTATTTGAAAAGACATTTGGTAATTTGGCCATTAAAAAAATTTTGGTGGTTGCTTTTATCGATGTGTTTATACATATGTCTGACCCACAAATTTTATACAGTCGAACCCCCTTTAATGTGAACTCGAAGGGAACACCGAAACATTTCGTGTTAACCGAATTTCATGTAAACCGTCGGTTTTTTTTTTACATTGAACCAGTGAATAGTTTGAAAAAATAACATAAAAAATATTCTAATTTTGCAATGTAACACACTGTATGGAATTAGTAATTAAATTAAGTAAGTTCATTTGGGCTAGTACATGCTATAGAAAATTAATTAGAATTTTTAAGGAACAGCAATTGGATAAAACTGACGAATCATGGGAGATCTTATGAGACTTGTACTTTTCCCAGAAGTAAAAGACAATTTATTTTTATAATGTTCACTTTCTGCTTTTTTTTTTAATGTTTTACTTCATTTGTTTCAAATGTTTTGCTTGTTCAACTTTGAATCACTAAGAAAAAAAAAAGCCAAATCCTCAATTTTTTGTTCAGGTTAAGCCGTATTTCGCCTAAAGCGGTTTCGCATTAAGAGATTTTTTAGCATTAGCTAAAAGTTTTATATGTCGGGTAAATGCTTTCAGATCATCTTAAGCGAAATTTCGTGTAAAGCGAGTTTGCGTTAACGAGGCTCGACTTATTTAAATGCAGTCAAAATTTTACCCTACACCTTTACCATTTACTGTGTGTACTTATCCCTGTATGTAATATATTGTTAAAAAAATATTTTTTTTCATAGTTATGCAGCTACGTTCTGGAGGTTGTGCAAATATTTATATTTAAACTGGTTATTATTGCTTTTATATATTTGAATTGGTAAACTAAAATATAATATAGCTAGTTTCTAATGTTGCATTAATGGAGTTTTTTTTCCCTTTCAGAAAACAAGTTTGTATTTTTTAAGTTTGGAATATATTACATTTTTTTCATATATTTATTATTAATATGGATCTGAAAATCATTGTAATTAGTTTAAATTAACAGCAATTGTTTTCAAATAATTGTTTTGTAATAAAAGAAATCCTAAATATTCAAATTAATAGTTTACTTTTTTTTATGTTTGAATTCATTTATATTTACGATTACAAAAGTAATTATTTATAGAAACTTTTTTTATAATTGCATTCGTATAAGGTTCTTGAATTTTAAAAAAAAATGTTTTATCGAATTATTTAAAGAGTTAATATGTAGTGCAATATTCGTGTTTTATGATTTTCAGTAAAAAGTATAAAACTCAGTTAAATAGTTAACTTTCAGTATAAAACTCTGTTAAAATTTGTACCTTCTTGCTGTTAAACGCATTAATATAATTGTATCATAAATTGCAAATAGCTGCATATAAAATATTAATGTAAAAAAATTAAGTATTTTAAAATGGTTGTCAATAAATAAAACTTCATTTTGGAATATACCATATAATCAATCATAGTGAATAATCCATTAGATTTTTTACTTAATTTGAAACTTGTTAAAATTAAATAACAATAATTTGAAGCTCTGAAGTCATTGTTTTCAGACGCTCCTAATGTGAAAAGCATTTCTCCACAAAGCACGGAGCCACTGGACATGTACTTTTAAAATATTGCTTTTCTTGTATAAATAAAGCACATTGTGTATTATCATCATTGTATTTATTGTCAATTTATTTTATGTTAAGTATTTAAGCTGATGTTCAATAAATGAATGTGTATATTCGAGTTAGTTTTTATTCAGAAATAAAAATTCTCTCTTTCAATCTCTCAATGCATAATATAATTACTTAAAATTGAAGGGGGGGGGGCACTGACATACAGAAGGGAAAAAAGAAGACATATCAAACCTTTTAAAACAGAAAAAAAAAAGTATTTCGAAAACCTGATGGTTGGGAAGGCAATTTGTGAAAGAACTAAAGAAGGGTATGGAAACTGGAAAGGATTCTTCACCATATCAATATCCGATTCTTTAGAACAGTGCTTTCATGAATGAATTTTTAAATCCCTTTATTCCCAATGGGCGTTCACAGTTACTCTAGTGCGACGGTTTTCTAACACCATTGAAGTTTTGGTAATCCTTTGCATAGTTGAAATTTTGTCGAATTAAAACCAATAAAGTTTTGTAAATAGCTAGGATAAAAACAAGTTGTACGTTAAGCACTACAAAATAGAACACAACAGACGGGGGAAAAAAACGCATTGAGATCGAAACCGAAACAACCAATGAAATCGCCGAAGTTTAAGAATGAAAACTGGTATACATCTCCCCAAGCAAATCGGCCTGTTTAAGGTGATGTGAATATTCAGATGATAAAAAATCATTTTTTTTACACAACTTTACATTTTTAAACGAAAAGAAAACGTATGTACGTTTAAAGATTAATCTTTCATGTTTTTAGAAACTTGACGATTTCAATTTAACCTAACCAAACAAACCAAAACACCATTAACGCTAACCGTAACCTGTTTCCGGTACCAATTTTGTTGTCTGTTTTGAACGTTTTGAAATCTCGCCGACAGAAAATAGTTTGCTTATTGTTTGTAAATTTGCTCAAAAAACCACTTCTTAGCTTTTGTAAGTATCACTCTTTTTAATTTTATTAAAAAATGTTGTTGCGTGAACCCGTTGGGGTAATGTCCAAAACTGTTAAGCTATTTATGTATAGTATTATAGTAGTGACACTTTCTGTTTGATTAGTACTAGTATACATTACATTACTTGACATTTTTTAAATCATAAAATAATTCTTCAGTAGATATTGTTTCTAAATATGTTAAGCTAAAAATATCATTTGAAATATGGTGCATGCTGCTTTCCTAATGTATTTCGAATATCCTCTTAGACTAGTACAATCCTTAGAAGCAGGTGTGCACTTTTGTGTCGTTACTCGTTTTTGAAAATTTGGTGTTGAATATACATTGAGAAAAAATGGGAATTGCTAAAATTTAATGAGTTTTTAGGGTTGCCAAAAAATAGTACCAAAAATTTAGCCAGATTCGATAGGCATAAACGAATTTGTGGTTAAATCCTAGTTTCGGTATACGGCGACTTTTCGGAACGATGGCGACAAAAAAAAGGCGATAAATAATTCCAATCTGGCAACACAGTTGTTTGAATTTGCGGTTTCCGAGTAGCATCGTCCAATCACGCGTCGCTATGCGATGTTTTCGTTTTTCGTTCGCCAACAAGTTTGACGAGAAATAAAAAGTCGCTGTATACCGAAACTAGGAATTAACCGAATTTGTTTGTACCTATAAAAAATGCTTAACCATGCGGAATATTGTTCTTAACGTTTGGTTCTCTTACCAAAACATATCAAGAAAGTAATCAACCAATATAGTTCTTACGATTACAACGGAAGCTTCAAAAGAACTTTTTTCCCTTGATCCCTTTTGTGGTTTTCCATGAAACGGTATAATCTTAGCTGTTCAAAACCTACCTTTTTTGATGCTCTGTTTTGAGGTTAATCACAATTGTTTTCCAAACCCAAGTAGGGTGAGGAATAATGAATATTCTCATGCTGTTTCCTGGTAAACTACACAAGGGTTTAGGGGTTATAAGTTCTTTCAAAGCTTGTGTTGTAATCATAAGGACGATAATAAAAGTATTACTATAGTTGAGTGGTTTTTGTTTAAATTTAATTCTTTATCTTTGAATGGCTTTTTTTGTTGTCTTATTATGGCTTTTATATTTCAGATTTCAATCCTTAAAGTGACCGTTGCAACTTTCAGTTGATTACTACACTAACCCCAGCTTAACTACTAAATTCCCAAAATGAGTGGAGGAGTCTATGGCGGAGATGAAGTGGGGGCCCTGGTGTTTGACTTTGGCCACTGCACTATTCGGGCCGGATATGCCGGGGAAGACACCCCTAAAGCCGACATCCCAACCATGGCTGGCATGATAGAGGAGAACATCTCCGACGCCATGGAAGTCAACGGCAACAACGCCACCAGTGAGTCATCAACCCAGAAGAAGTACTTCATCGACACCTGCAACATTCAAGTCCCCCGCAAAGGCATGGAGATGACCTCTTTCCTAAAAGACGGCATGATAGAGGATTGGGATATCTTTGAGCAGGTGCTCGATTACATTTATAGCAAGCACATCAAGTCGGAGCCCCATCTCCACCCTGTCCTGATGTCGGAATGCTCGTGGAACGCTCGCTCGAAGCGAGAGAAGCTAACGGAGTTGATGTTCGAGAAGTACAACATTCCTGCTTTTTTCCTGAGTAAGAATGCAGTGCTTTCAGCATTTGCCAATGGCCGTTCCACTGGCATTGTTGTGGACAGTGGTGCCAGTCAGACCTCTGCTGTGCCTGTTCATGATGGATATGTTTTGTCCCAGGTAAGTAGTTTATTTTGTTATACGATAATTACTGGTATTTGTTTTTAATTAAATGTTTAATACTGCCCCCTAAATGAGACAATATAACATATGTAAAGCTTTATTTTGGGATTAATTACTGGATACATTTGTCTTTTCCTAATATTCAGGCAATTGTAAAGTCACCTCTTGCTGGAGACTTCATATCCATGCAGTGCAAGCAGTATCTGGAGGAAAACCATGTTGAGCTGGTTCCATCCTACCTGATTGGATCAAAGGAGGTTGTCAAGGAAAACACACCTGCCAAGTGGGTGAAGAAAAGCAACCTTCCCGAAGTCACTAAATCGTGGCACAACTACCAAGTAAAAGAGGTGCTGAAGGATTTTCAAGCATCTGTCTTGCAGGTGAGTGGTATAAGCATTTGGGATATTAGATCCAAGATTATTTAGGAATCATGTGCACATCTTAAAATTAGAACTTGCATGTAGAATTTGGTAATCGTTATTTTATGTTGTATAAAAAAGGCACTGGTCATTTGTACCAAAGTCTGTGGGTTTGACTTTGAACTTGAAATCCCTATTCTGGCAGGGTTGTTTCTGTTTGTTCTGTTCAGATACGTTTTTAACATAAGATATCAGGGCGATTTTGGCCTCGTACATTAATATTCAATGTATGGTACCAAGTGATTGTTGTTTTGTCTTGTCCAACAGATTAGTACAATGAAGTCATTTAGGATCAAAAGAATCTAAAATACCTCTAGCAACCTTTGAAAAGTACCTACAGGAGTTCATGTGGGGAAGCAATATTAATACACTGAAAATATGAGACATCAGGTGGAAAAGTTTTTATTTTCGAAGTTAGAACCTCTGACACATGTGCAAATTATTCCATCTCAACACGACGCAGGAAAAAAGGTGCCACTATGACCCTTCCGTAGCCTACTGGTTAAGGATACAGCCTCCTAAGGACTCAGCCTCTAGATTGTACCTTCTCAGGAGTGCAGAGGCTCGAACCCCACCTATTTCCAGTCACCTTATAATCATATGTACTTGACATTACAGTCAAACCCTGTTAATGCGAACTCGAAGGGAGCATTAAAACATTTCGTGTTAACCGAATTTCATGTTAACTAACGGTCAGGAACTTTTTTTACAGTGAACCAGTGAATAGTTATAAAAAGATTAACATGGAAAAATTATTCTAATTTTGTAAAGTAATACACTAATAATACATGTATACAATTAGTAATTCAACTATTAAAGTTCATTTGGAGTACATACTATAGAAAAATTAGGAGATTTTTTAAGAAACAGCAATTAATTGTTTTCAATTGAAATTTGATTAAACTGATGGAACCATAGGAGATATCGTGATTTTTTCAGACGTTGAAGACAATTTATTTTTATAATGTTTGTTTGCCGCTTTTTTTTTTAATGTTTTGTTTCATTTGTTCTTCAAAACTTGGAATTACTAAGAAAAAAAAGTCAAATTCTGAATTTTTTGTTCAGGTTAAGGGGGGTTCGGGTATTTCACCTAAAGGTGAAAGCGATTTCGTGTTAAAAGATTTTTTTAGCATTACAAGCTCAAAGCTAAATAGGCCGGGGAAATGCTTGTAGTTCATCTTAAGCGAAATTTCGTGTAAAGCGAGTTCGCGTTAACGAAGTTCGACTGCAGTATAATTTTTTTAAATGAACTTTTTAGAATGCTAACATATGCTTCTGAATGTTACTGAAAGAGGTTTCCAAGAATTACATACACTGTAGCTCCTTTAGAAAAGTATTTCAATGTACAGGAGTGTATTTCTATATGCTTTTAATGGCATCACGATAGTTTGATTCAAGCCAATCGTTTTATTTAATTGTTAAGCGGTTGTAACATTTTCTAACTAAATTTTTAATCATTAGTGTACTAATTCTGTAAAAGAAATATAATTAGGATTGTTTTAAGATGTTAATAAGTAATCTTATCAGTTGGAGAAATTTTAAGACATTCTGTATATCAAAGATCTGATTTTTAAATAATTAAATTATATTTTCCAACACAGGTGTACGAGACTCAAGTTGAAAAGGAAGTTGTGGAGAACCTTCCTATGGTTCACTATGAGTTCCCCAACGGCTATAACCAGGACTTTGGTGCAGAGCGTTTTCAGATACCAGAAGCACTCTTTGACCCCACTAATATCAAAGGCATCACAGGAACTACCATCGGGGCTGCACAGGTACATAGGAGAAATTATAGCAGAGATGGGAAAGTTGCTTTTAAATAGTAACTCTGTTATAGTTAAAGTTACTTTATTAAGAATGGAACTCTGTTACAGTTACTTAATCTGAAAAGTAACTACTTACAGTTGCTTAATATGAAAAGTAACTAGTTACAGCTATTTAATACAAATAGTAACTAGTTACAGTTACTTTTAGAAACTTCATGCTTTATATAGATTTAAGTCAAGCTAAAAATTGTAATTTAACCATCTTACCGTTCTTCAAAGAGGACCAAGATAAAAGTAACATAAGCACAAACAAAACACTGCAGTTAAAATTAAGTTAAAAAAATTAACTTTAAAGGAGTTTCCTTACAAAATTGGCATCCAGCAGCCTTCAGAAAGTAACAAAATCTTTCGTTACTTCATTACTGCTATAAGTTATGGCTACGTTCTGAAAAATCTAATAGCGTTACCTAAAAATAGTCACTGTTAGAAGTAAAGGCGTTACAAGTTACTCTAATAACAATATGTAATTCCAATCATAACCTAAATCAAATTTGACCAACAGTATTGAATCATGCTAAAGATAAAAAAAGTTAAATTAATATCAATGTGGTTTTATTGTTTCCACTCTGTTTTTGCATTGTGACATTTAATTTTCAGTAGATAATTTTGTATTGTTCAATATATGTCATTGTCTCTTAATGTATTTGAGATTTTAATATGACATCCCAACCAAATATATTCATATCTCTTTTAAATTTATTCAATCATACTTTTGGTGATCAAATAATGTAGCCCTTATCTTTAACTTATTATTAGAATTATATTTTGTGTTCAATGGGAATGTTTTAGATAATGTACTACTCTTGTTTTCATTTTTCTGTGTCCTGTGGTTTCATTGGTTGTTACGGTTTCATTCTCAAAATGACTGTCACAGATGAAAAGAAACTTTTACTTCTATGCAAGCTTTCCTTATCAAATGATTTGAACAACCACCAGCACAGCAATAAGTTGGCATTTAAAAAAATTAATAAATAAAATATTTTTAGAAAACTCATGTTTGAATACCAAAACAAAAGTAATTCCAAACGAAAAATGAAAACAAGATCGCTGGATCTGTTACCATTCTGATTCACATTGTGAAACAACCCCATTAACGGTTTTAGTGAACCTTACCCTAAAAATTAATCGAAGCCTACTACATAGGTAAATATTTGATACTTATGAAGAGTTCAATGGCAAAATAACTTCATTGCATAGGAATCTATCTGCATCAGGATTTTTTGGCAATGCTAGTGAGTCATCGCCTAAACTGGTGTAAGGAAACCGGTTACTCTGTTTTTCTTTCGCGGAAACCCTGATTTAGTCAGATCAGTGGACACGGGTCACACGCTTGTACCGTGAAAGAAGAACGGAAAGAAAAACCGGTTTACCTGCCGCCAATATCCGCCAAGCACAAAAGCATACGGAAGGATTCCTACGCAATGAAGTTGTTTTTCCCCTGTACTCTTCATGATAATATCCAGCATTTTGATAGTATTAATCTTGATGCTTCCCAATAGGTTGTCACGACCAGCGTCGGCATGTGTGACATCGACGTGCGGCCCAGCCTCTACGGTGGTGTCATTCTCGCGGGCGGCAACACCCTCATCCAGGGTTTTACTGAGCGGCTCAACCGCGATCTCTCCGCGAAGACTCCGCCAAGCATGCGGCTGAAGGTGATCAGCTCCAACAACAATGCCGAGCGGAGATTCGGGGCTTGGATCGGGGGCTCGATACTCGCTTCCTTAGGCACGTTCCAGCAGATGTGGATCACGAAACAGGAATACGACGAGGGGGGGAAGACGCAGGTCGAGAGGAAGTGCCCGTGATATTGAGGGGAGTTTTAATTGTGTTGTTTTGTTGTCGTTTGTGATGTTTTCATCAGTAATGGATGGTCTCGTATGATTTTGAATGGAGTTTTTTTATTTAATGTAAAGTACCATGCATTTATATATGTTTCAGTGTAATTTTAGTTGTTGAATCGTAAGAGGAATGGACTTATTTTCAAAACCTATTATTGAAGGTTAAATGTACAAAAGTAATGTTCATTCAAATTTAAGAAATTAAAAAGCAAGGCCCTTCAAGGTTAGGTCATATTACTTTAATCTTTATTTACCAGTTTCCCATGACACTCTAAATTCTTTTTCAATTCTTCCACTTTATTCAAGAAGACAACATATGCTATTAAAGTGACCAATTATATAAAATGTTTCTTTATTGAAATTTGACCGTATACCATTGTATTCGACTTAGCAGACATTAAGTTTACAAATGTAAATGATAACTATTTCCTTATTCACTTTTTATCTGACATTTTTAATACAAAGTTTGGCTTTTTTTTACATGCTGAGTTTTAAGAACGCTTATCATTACAGTATTAAAATTTGATATGCTTCCTGGATGAGTAGAAAGTTTTGAACAATGTCATAAATTATTATGAAGTATTTTAAAAATTATTTTGTTGCATTACTTGCAGTTTCAATTATATTGGGACATAGCTTCAAATTTAATATTTTTTAAAAATTGAGTTCAGTTTAGATTTTTTAAAGTGTTCCTATACAAATAGCAGTGGAGTAAGATTTTTTTTTATGAAAGATTCTTTGTCTTTTCAAATTTTATTGAAAATACACAATTTTATCAAAATGTTTCTATTAGTTTTTGAATATTTTTCTTTGTAAACTTTTTGATTGTCAAACACTCTAAAAATGTAAAAATTGCAAGTATTTCTACTTTCTTAACCATTTTGTATTTATCTTTAAGAATAAAGTTTTAACTATTAATATTCCAAAAGAATATGTTTGTTAGTTGAAGATTGTGTACGTTAGGTTGTAACAAAAGTTTCTCTCCATGACATTTTTCGCGCAACTGTTCTCATTGGCATGTTTTATCTTAACTTGTCTAAAGATTTTCGGTATTTATTAGAAAGAGCCTTCTTTTTATAGTACTGTGCTGTAAAATTGAAATCGAGCTTTCATATTTCCACCTTACAATCACCCTTTACTTTTACCATTACTTTTAAAGTTATGCTGCAAAAATAAGGCTACTGTTTAAGAAAATGAGTACACTGGGACATAAATATGCTGCTCATTAAAAATGTAGTATAACGCCATAATACCATCTGTAATGTTGCTTAAATGTTGTATTAGGTGCCATATTCGGCGTCAGCCTTGTCACTTGACTACACAGAATGCCAGAAATGGGGTTCCTCAGGTTTTGCATTCATAGCCACATAGTTTCTGGGCTGAAATCTTAGAAAATATACCAAACTGGTGATAGAGTGTTATTGATTTTGATGATGATAAATTACTATCCACATCAGTAGTTTGATTTTCATGTTTTTTTTTTATCTCATTTTAATTATTATTATTTTTTTTTGGCAGAAAGCTTTTGGTACAATTTGATATAAATTCTCTCTTCATTAATAAATTTAATTTTCTTTGTGTTTCAATGAGACATTTTAATGTTAATTTCCTTTTTTGTACTTTTTTTATTAGTATTCCAAGATATGTAAAAAAAATGATTGATTTTATTGTAAAGTATGAAATTTTCTAATAATTTTTAACAATAGAACAATGCAGTATCAGTTCTGTAACTTTAACTGAGTATTAATGAAGAAATGTGAAACATTTTCAATAAAATACCTTCCAAAATTCTTCCACATCCTGTTTCTCTTTAATACAGTCTTTTACAGTCTAAATAATATCTTTTTATAATTCAAGAATCAAACGTGTGTAAAGTCAAGCTTTAAACAAGAAGTTCATAAAGAACTAAAATAGCCTACTTTCCTGTTACTTAAATACTTACTGAAGTTCTAATCGGGAAAAAAAACTAGGTTCCTAAAGTAAATATCATCAACAGCCGTTTCTACACTAGATTTATACACATTAGAAAAAAAAATCGAAACACAGCACCCAGCTATAATTTAAACTTCTAAAAGCCAAAATCAACTACTTTCCTTAATATTCTTTCGCAAATTAATTAAATATTATTTATCATCTGCTTGTGATTTATTTGTAGTTCGAAGAATAATTAAATATTTATTAATAACAAAAGTAATGAAACTACTCCGAACTGCATTAAAAAATAAGAAATGTAAATTAAAACTAAGCATAATTGCATGCTAAAGTATGCCTTGCCGCTTTCTTGGTAGATAATGAATAATCAAAGAATCAAATTGTGCTACATTTTATGACGTCATTCCAAACTGATTCATGAAAATATTATTTTGCTTCAAATATGTTTAAATAAATAAAGTTTCTCATGCCATTGTTGATTTTTAAGATCCGATGGATAGAACCGATTTTGGAAGGGGGGTACGGACAGACAGACGGACATCAATCGCATGTCAATACCTACTTTTTCATTTTTTTTTAATTCTTTCGAATTAAAAAAAAGAAAAGTAGGCTAAAAAGCCAGTATACAAAAGCTATATTTGAGCACAAGTGCATAAAGTTGAATTTCTTTTCACTGTTTCATCTAACATTACACCTACATATTTCATATAATAAAAAATTCTCTATCAAGCACGAGATAAATTGCTGCTTTAAATTTAAATAACACCTTAAACATAAATAACGAGTTGTTTAAATTTATAGTTGATTTTTTTTACCAGAGTGGTTAGTTTTTGAATGTACATAACTCTGGTTTTTTCACTTTTTGTTAAAACTAAAGCGCATCCGCGATAAGAATGCGACAACTTGATTTCCTTTTAAATTCCACAAAATATTACTTAACATGAATGCTACTTGCATTAAATTGACAAACAAACATTTATAATTACTTTGACACTTTAAATCGACGAATATACACCTTTTAAGTCCCATTTATTTACGAAGATTTCTTCTAGCCGTCGTCATGACATTTTGTACAGTTTCTTCCTATACTAATTTAATGAGACAATACACCCTCTTGAATTGGGCCAAGTTTTTGGGCTCCTTTTTCTCGTAGGAATATTTACATTTCAGAATACCCCAGAATTTTTCTATCCCTCTTGCTTGTGGTACGTTAGACGCATTGCCCTCCTTAGCGGGTATGAAATCAGTATTCTGGTCCCTCAGATACTCGATCATTTCTTTCTTGTAATGACTGGTAGCCATATCGGGCCAGAACAAAATATCATCCTTCCAATGATGTTGGAGGATAAAAAGTATCAGTACTCTCTTTATACAATGTTGCAAGTAAATTCTACTATTTATAGTTCCCTCAAAAAACACTGGTTTGGACACATACCCGTGACTGTGGTTCTAAAATACGACGCCCGTCGCCAATAGCCCTCGTGTAGCTCTAGTACGACGATAATTCAAACTAACCTAACCTTGGACACATACCCATCTCCATGGCGTGCCCCACCATCACTTTTCTGTCGAATTTCTCGTTAAGTTTATTTCTATATTCTAAAAATTTTTTCTTAAAAGATTTTAAATTCAAATCTTCTTTGATGATTTCATGCACATAAGACTTAGATATCTTCAATTTCCGGGCAATTTGGCTCACTGAAATATCAGGTTTCTTATACACGATTTTCTTAACCTTCGTTACAAAAGTTGGGTTCTTTTTCCGGATTCCTTTCCCGAAATTTTGGGAAATTTCAATGTTTCCTTGTTTGTCGTACTGTTTTAAAAGACGATGTATAGTTGCTTTTGAAATTTTCCGCTTTTTTAAATGTTTAAAGACTACTATCTGGCATCGAACTTATAAAATTGTACAATTTCTTTTCGAATAGCGTTCGATATATGAGCTGGCATGATGAACCTTGCAGCAGCAACAATCAAATTTTTTTTATCTAATTTTAAAGTGTGCGTGACGTACTTTCTGCTGGTATTGTAACAATTTGCTTGTTACAAATTTCTCGCATTAGTTTAGCCAATCAATTTTCTCACATCGTGTATTTAGCGTGACCGCTTTTAAGATTTATTCAACATTCTGTAATGCTTTAACTTTCTTCTCTGGCTTAGTACTATAAGAAATTACTATGATTAGTTCCAAAATATTGTTTACTGTTTCTGAAAATTAGGCTTAATAAACTTGATGAAATGTTATAGTAACTTTTATTCCCTTAAACATGAGCCCTGACGACTCTCTTAACAAGTAAATGAAGAGAGTCCCAAACTGTTAGCCCTCAAATTGTTTCATTCTTTCCCTTTAACATTTTTTTTCTTCCGATTTAAAAGAAAATATGCTTGGTGCTATTGTCTTATAAAACATTACACATTGTTTGACTCTGATTCTCTTGTTTTTAGAGAGTCCCAAAGTAGGGGCTCCGCTACCTGTTGCTATCGCTGGCGAACCCTGAATTTCTTCCAATTCCTTGGCCCTTCGGGACTGCAGGGGCTTCGCCCCCTGCTCGCTATGGTTTCCAACCCCGGTTTGCGCAATAAGCCGCTTCGCGGCCAGCTCGCTGGTGAACGTAACTTTTCTAACCCAATTTGCACAGGCCTATGCATATTTTGCCATCCAGATCTGTATCTATGACAAAATTATGTCGATCCTTGGTAATATAGTTATATTCAGCCGCAAGCTCGCACCCTTGGATATTTCTACGCAATCTCATTGGGTCGCAAGCTTGCATTCTTGGATTCTTCCTCTGGTCGCTATCGCTCGCAAACCCACGGGAATTGCTGCGCAATTCCATTGGACCGCTTCGCGGTCGTTATGTTTATTTCTTAAAAAATATATTAATATTGTATTACTGTTTTCAGTAATTTTTCGCCAACCCCCATTAATTTCGCAGAATTAACCTTGCCTGTTTTTACTCTTAGGTTCTTTTTAAAAACCCGATGGCTCGCTCAAAATTTTTAAGTTGTATGACTTTTTTTTAAGTAATAATACCATTGGACGCTTTGCGGCATGCAGGGGGCTACGCCCCCTGCTCGCTATCGCTCGCCAAATTAATTTTTTTCAGGTTGTTGGCTGTTCCGAAAGAGAGAAACGAAACCTGTTCGCAACCAGATAAGTATATATAATTGGCCGTGCGCAAATAGGTTTCGTACTTTTCCTTTGAAATCGCTTACATTTCGGACCGGTCGGATGCATGACGTCTAAAGAGCTTCTGTGACCTTAAAGTTGAGTAGACCATGGACAGATACATAAAGACAAAAACACTATCATTTACGTAAACAAAAAATGGTGAAACGTAACACGTAGGGAGATCCTTGCGAAAACGCATCTCACAACGAAAAATAAAACTAAAAAGTAGGTTTGTTACAGAATCTGTCACTTAAACCGCTTCTACACAATATTTGTGCTGAACTAAAAACGCACTATTTATACACCTCAGAAAGAAATTCGCCCAAACAGAGCCTTCAGCTTATAATTTATTTCTAATTCAAACTTTTAAACGCCAAAATTAACTATTTTCATTAATCTTCTTTCGAAAATTAATGTTTACTCATTATCACTCTCACTCATTATTACTCTCATCTCACTCTATTGTGATATTACAACAATCCAAACTGAATCATATCACATAAATAAATATTTTAATGAAATTTGGGATGTAACCTAGCCGGATTTTTGCTTTAAAACGATGTATCCTACTCGTTTGTGCGACTTGCGGTTCGTTCTGTGAAAGTGGGTGACAGACAGACGAATTGAACGATTATAATACCTTCCACTTTATACGTTATAAACGTAGTGTGGAAGCTAAAAAAACATTTCGCTTAATATGTTGGCTATACAACAAATCATAAAACAATGTTTAACAAGCGTTTCTTTCTAAATTTGCAAAGTAATTAACATGTTCATATCTTGATACTTCCACTTCCATAATTAAAACATCTTCAAAAACTTTCTAAAAAAACAAAAAGGAATATGTTGTCGCGAACGAGTGTACGAATTTTATTTTATTCGCATAAGAATACATTTTTTAGGATAAATAAAAAAAAACTCTTTTACCGCGGTTTTGCTGCGAAACGAATAATAAAAACTAAAAAAAAAAACCCAAGAGATTAAATAAAAAAAAAGAAAGCCATCTGCCAGGTGAAGAAGACAAAAAAAAAAGATTAAAGAAGAACAACGCGATCTTTTCGGCCAGTTGGACGAAAAAGATAAAAATTACGTGATAGTTGTAACCTGTTCCGAAAATAAAAAAAAACCTGTTTGTTCTTTTTATAAAAAAAATGTAAACATTTTATTCTAGTTTAGCAGAATTAACCTAATAAAATTTTTCAGAGTAATTGTTATGTTAAATGTTTATTTAAAATAGTTTTGTCATAATTTTTTACTATTTTTTTTTTACATAATTTTAATCTATAAACCTTCTATCTTGCTATAATATATTTTAAGGCCAAATCATTTAAAAAAAAATCTGTACACCTTTTCTATATATAAACACAAAACCAATGTAAAAAAAACAAGTTAAAGAACTGTTCTTTTTAAAAGAACAGAAAAGATAGCAACTGTTCTTTAAAAAGAACGTAACAAAATCACACATTTCTGTGGCCGTTTTGCAGAAAAGGAATAAGATTTTTATGTGGCTGACTTATTGTAATTTTTAATTAAAAAACTTATTGGAAATTTGAAAAACAAATAAGTGGGCATCGAGGCATAAGGGAGACACAGCTGTCCAAAAAAATTTGGGTTTCTGACATCAATATTTCATCATGTTATGGCTGCTAACACTTTCAAATCCTATACTTTAACATAGAGAAAAATTAATTTTTATTTTTAATTAAAAAACTAATTGGAAATTTGAAAAACAAAAAAATTTAGGTCGAGGCATTAGGGAGACACACCTTCCCAAAAAAACTTGGATTTCTAAGATCAATATTTCATGATGTTATGGCTCCGGACACTTTAAAAGAGCTTACTTTTTTTTTAATATAGAGAGACAACTAAAGCCCAAGATTGCTGCTAATAGTACTACAATGCATTTTAAAATATTAAAATTATATCCTGAGTAATTTAGTTTCAGAATGCTGTTTCTAAACGTTTTTACACTTTGAATTAAAATTAAATCAATATTTTTTTGTTGCTTATCCCATTTAACACTTAGAAAAAATGCTTCCTAACGAACTACTTTTTATGGTTTTTGTTACGTATAAATTATAATTTTCTAAAATATACCAAAGCCTGTATGTATAACAGGGTGTTATCTGTTTGGCAAAGCAACATTTTTAACAGTAGTATTTACATTTTTAAAATATGAATATTAACCAACGAAACGTTAAATGTAACCAAAAGAATAGTATCGAAACTTGAAATTCTCCGTCCTTACTACGTTACCATGCTGTATTCAACTATAAAAAACCACTTCTTTAGAAAAAAAAACGATTTACTCGCTCTACAACCACAAAACTACCCAAAAAATAATGTATTCTGATAGAAGATTTCTTTGCACACTTTATACAAATGACTATACTCAATTTCGGCGCCGTTCTACGCATGGTTATCGTTTTTTTTTTAAAAGGATTTTCCCCCTTTTTTATAAAACAAAGTTGCTCTGTTTCAGATGGACAAGCTTAAATCGTAAGTGAATAACTCAAAAATGAGATTTAAAATGAAATCAAGGCAAACTTATTCATAATCCATAGAAGTTTTATTAGAAATTTTAACTGTTGATCTCATACAATGACAGCGTGCACCACACTCTCTATATCTGGAGAGATCTCGCTTTTGGTATTGAATAACAACCTTTTCCAATGTTCCCAATGCCTCAGGTTGATGACAGGACAGCTGCTTTTAACAATTGAAGCTGAAATTAATGTGTCTGCTACAATTTGCAAGGCTACGGAACTCTATTAGCTAAACAGGAGGTGATTTTCAAAAACTTCCAAGGTCGGATTCAGGTGAGAATTGACATTTTTCAAAGTTAGAATTATTCATATCTGCCCTAATTTGTAATTTATTATAAAATAGAAATTTTCTTTCCTTCATATCTATATCATATTCGTTTGTAACTGTTCAAGAGTTCTAAATGTCAAATAGGTTTGAGGTGCGATTTATCATTAAATGTTAACTAGTTTAAAAAACAGAGTTAGTATTTGGACTCGAATGTCTTTGATAAGTCCATATAGAATCAATTATTACAAAATAGTTAATTTACCTACGTTCTTCATAAGCTATATTGATGCCTTTAATTATGAAATTCTTTTTGCCTATCCTATACTATTTGGATTCAATTTGTTGTCGAATGTTATACAGCTACCATCTTAGAGTATTTGAACGCTAGGAAAAATGGGTTTATCGAAAACTGATTGTCTGGCAATCGCTGTAGATTCGAAAATTCTTGGTCTTTCAGCGAAGTGATGACTTCTCATTGAATCCGACCTTGCGAATTCATTTAAAATGCTAAGCTCCAGATCAGAAAGAAAAATGTTAAATATTAGCATGCATAATCAAGTCAAGGGGTCGGCATAAGCTTTTCATTTCGTATCACATGATTTCATAATCACTAAGCCATTATTTGACTGAACTTCAATTTTGTGAAAAACATAAAATTATTTCATTTATCACAAAAAAGTGGAATGAAATTATTTATGTTCTAACGTTTTATAAAACACAGTAATTCTTTTGTGCAATATATCTTATTCAATACTTTTTTGAATTTCCGAAATGTGTCTAAATTTATATCGTTTTAAATTTTTTTTAAACCAAACTAATGCATTTTATGGTTATTTTATTAAAAAATAAATAAATTTCCTTTTCCTAAATTTAAATTACCTTGCATTTTGGTAATCAACATAATTATTTTTAATCAATGATCATGCACATACTGTAATTTACTCATTTAATTAAAATAAAATGCAAATTAATTATACCAGCTGTTCCGACCCCTTGTTTCTAATACTGTGCAATACACATAAATAATTTATATACACACATGATTGCTTATCACAGTGAGTATTACTCATTTCCTGAGTAACATATGAGCAAATTTCTTAAATTAATACAAATAATTTAGTTTCAAAGAGTGATTGCACGTAGTATAGTGAGTTATGTTTATGCCCAAACTATAAACATCATACGACAATTTTATTTTAAGGGGGAATGGGCGCTGGACCGGGGATCTCCAAAGTAAAGTGCATCAGTGTTAATCCTATGGAGAAAAAACTATTTTCTCTGCCACATTTCTCCAGCTGTATTGAATATTTTTTACAAGCGGAATTTTTTATGTGATAAATGTAGCTGACTTACAGGTCCCGACCTTCCCACTTTTTGAAATTGGTTCGAATATGTTTTTTAATTTTTAATAAATAATTTTACACAAAATATTTGAAGCCATTTCAAAAAGTGGGAAGATAGAGAGCTGTAAGTTATCTACATTTATTATTTAAAAAAAAACATTTGTAAAAATATTCAATACAGCTGGAGAAATGTGGCAGAGAAAGTAGTTTTTTCCCCATTGGATTAACAATGATTCACTTGAGTTTGGAGACCCGCGGTCCTGCGCGCCCATTTCCCCTTAATGGTATTGTAACACTAATATATGGTTTTTTAAAACCATTTTAAAAATAGATAACACATTTCATGAACCCTGGCTTTTAGCCTTTAATAAACCTTTTTTGTATTTTGGGATAACAATATATTCGCATAACAAAAACAACATTCATAATTATTCTTAGGAATAACAATTATTTGTATAGTTTTTTTTTTAAAATAACATGAATTTTTAAGGTACATAAAGTATTAAGAATTTTGCAACTTTTCTTTGTTTCGCAAAACATTCTTATAAATAAACCGCATTCAGAACAGTTTTGCACACCATTGCTTATTACATATTGAAATATATAATAAATTTTTTTATAGCATATCTTATTTACACCTACAATTTCCACATTTGATTGATAAACTGGGTCCTGTTTCAAATAGACTTAGCTTATCTTCAATGTCAACACTTCATATCATAAATTCATTCCTTTAGTGGACTGTAATAACTATCTGGAATCAACAAGCCTTAACCTTTTCTAATTACACATAAGGCCCATTAGAGAGATAAAATGTCTCATACATAATTTTAGAACACACATATTCTTCAATGTTTGCATAGCTTGGGCATAAATATTAGTTATTACTTTTCAATGTAACTGATAAAATTGAATTAAATGTTAAAGAAGGCATTTTGTAATCGAAGCTAAATGTATATGAATCCTAATTGAAAATAGTTTTGTTTCCTCTACTTAAAGTAACCTTAGTAAGTAAAGTAACCTTTACGAATAATAGCTTCTTTTGTTGAAAATGGACTTGAAAATTAATATTAGTTCAATATTAAAAACTATAGATATTTTAAGATAGAAATTGGATTTTAAGTTTGAAGTAGTGGTAACAATATACGATTTGTTATTATTATTTATATTTAAAAATAATTTTATTTTAAATACTGAAATATGTAAAAACGGGAGTTCCCACACTGATAAAACTAACTCAATAAGTTTTCGAAATTCCAATTAATTTATTTACGCGTCCTTGTGCAACCACTCTCGCTTTACATTGAATGATTAAAACATACAACATAAAAGTACAGTGCACTCTACTAATATGGATTCATGCAGGACTTGGTCTAATATTGCATATAAAAAATAATAATAAGAGTTTGAAAAGAGACTTTTAACAAGACGTTCCAAATTTATTTTTTTCTTTGAGTAAAGTCTTTTTCGTTTATTTACGAACGAAGGTAAGACTATTTGATATTTGGCACACTTTTTGGTTTTGAAAAAAATATTGGAAGGTGATTGAGGATTTTTCTTCTTCTAGAAAATGATACTCATACAAAAGGATAAAAATGTTTAAGCATAGAAAAATACTTTAATTTAGTTTCACTAAAATCCTCTATAGATAATCCTCTATAATTTTTGATATGTATTCTTTTTTTTTATCTGGTAAGATATTTTAAATACATAACGATTTCTGAATTGTTTAAATGTGTTAAATATTTTTTTTATATTTCTTTGATACATAACTTTTTAAACGATTTGCTCCGTTTTCAATTCATTTTCATTTTAGCATCATTTATTTACTAAGAGTTCAGATATACCTGCACTATTTTTATAGATTTGTTTTACTTATTATCCAACGAAATTCAAAATGTTTGAAAATGAAATGTTTAATGATGTACAATTCAATATTTATAAAAAGTATTAAGTATCTACAATAAGAATAAATTACTATAAACTATTATACAATCAAGTTATAAAACATAGAGTATTTTGTAACCAAATAATTTTTTAATGAGTATTTAAAATTATACGAAATGCAAGATATTTTTTAAATTTATGACCTCAGCATAAATAAAAATAAATTTCCCTTAAATTTGAAATTTTGCCAAATTAATATATTTTCTTTATCCTGACATAAAAAACGAAAGATGATTGTTCATATTCAATAGGTCATCAGTTTGCATTTTATTTACCATTCTTAAATGTTCATTATCATAATTCTATTCATTTTTCTCTATTTCTTTATAACGACGATTCCCACAAATTTTGGAAAATTAAATGTTGTAATTTTGTGAGAAATGAATTTTTAATCAATTTTGCAACAATCAATTATTGAATTTTATTCAATTTTATTCCTTTGTTAACTCAAACATGTATGTTTTCCCTAATACGTATGTAAATTCTTAGATTGTAATTTTAAAGTCTTATGACAACATATTTAAATAAAAGTAACAAGTATTAAACAGAAATTTTAAATAAATAAGTAGGTAAGGATTTTCTATAATATTACGTTTATGGTTAAACTAACACATTGCCCTTTCTAAACTTCAAAGATGATTGTTCATATTCAATAGGTCATCAGTTTGCATTTTAGTTACAATTCTTAAATGTTCATTATCATAATTCTATTCATTTTTCTCTATTTCTTTAAAACGACGATTCCCACAAATTTTGGAAAATTAAATGTTGTAATTTTGTGAGAAATGAATTTTTAATCAATTTTGCAACAATCAATTGTTGAATTTTATTCAATTTTATTCCTTTGTTAACTCAAACATGTATGTTTTCCCTAATACGTATGTAAATTCTTTAGATTGTAACTTTAAGTCTTATGACAACATATTTAATGAAAAAGTAACAAGTATTAAACAGAAATTTTTAAATAAATAAGTAGGTAAGGATTTTCTATAATATTACGTTTATGGTTAAACTAATACATTGCCCTTTCTAAACCATAAGCATTTTGTAGATAAAGTATCAGTTAAGCTTTAATCTTTTTTAATTAAACTTGATGTACTCAGTATACCAGGGTACAATACTGACAATACACTGACTGTAAATAAATATATGTGTATTTAAACAAATGATTTTCTTACTTCTTTTAAATACGTAAAGAAATTCATTCAGAACCTATTAAGATATTTAATATGAATTCTCAAATGTTGTTTAAATTTTATTATTTAACTGATATTTTTTGTTATGAAATTCAAATAGGGTAATTCTTAGCTACGACACTTTTGAGTTCAATTTAAAAATGGCCGATATTTAAAATAATTTATAGAACTACAAGTTACAAATAGAAATGACAGCTAGTTGGAAAAATATCACTGACCTTGGGTTTGGGATATAAATTGAAATTTGTTATATTTGAAAGAATTTTTTGGTTCTATATACATATAGACGATATAATATATATTTATATCTCTCATAGGTAACACTTATAAAGAAAGATTTGTCAATTCAATCCTCCTTTGCATTTATTGAGCTGTCATGAGGCGACGACAGTTGAAACTCGTCAATATATATTTTCTAAAAAAAAAATCCTATTTGGTGCTTTTCTACTTACATTATATACAGTGGAGACACATACAAATACAACATCACATAAAAAAGATGCTTTTTCGACAGCATCATATTTTGTACAGTTTTGGAAAAAAAATTAAATTATTTCGAATTTTAAATTTGCTAAGACCTTCAAGCAGACCCGTAGTGATTACGATTGGGTAATTTTCGCTACAGATATACCCTTAATTTGATTGACACCAATTTTTTACTAAAAGTCATTTATAATCTAATACATATAGTATTTCAACTATCTATTACTTCATTTGATTGCCTTTTGTATGTTAATGAACATTTCATTTATTTCAAAATGTGTAATTTAGAATAGAATAATCAAAGTTCATATTAGTATGATTGATTTTTGTTTGCAGCTTTCTTTAGAACTAAGTTGAAAAAAGTTCCCAGAATTCCTTTCGGAAACTAAATAGAAGTGATTACCTGATAGGCACCTAGATGTTCACTAAAATAATCAACAGAATGTCTCCAATAAACAAAACTCTCAGTTGGATTAAAAACTATTTGCAACAATTAAGAAAACATTAAAGTTGCATATGTCATATGTCCTAAAAATGAAACTCCGATTTTTTAAAAAAAATTGTCCTTATTAATCCCACAAACATACACTATATTGCATTATTCCGATCTCACCCCAATACCAATAAATTGGAGATGGATAGAACGGAACTGTATTTTCAATACTTTTTACTTTTTGAAAATCTAATTATTACTCTCCAATTTCTTTAATTTGAATAGTCTTTTGTGTAAAGTCCAATATTAAAACTTTTCCCATTCTAAAGAGCGCTGGAGCAAAATTGCAATCTACCAAGACGGACTTCAGGCTTTCCTTCGACGATAAATAATGCATTGATTCCAAAAGAATGACTACGGGTCTGTTCTTAACAATCGTTAGCACTGATCCGGCGGTTTGCTAATACAGTGTCCAATATTATCCTCGTCAGTGACGGGCATACCGGTGCACCTCCTAGTCCCTATCACAAGAACCGCTTTTTGATCGTTGGGATCCACCACCAAAACGTCCTCAGTCTCTTCATCTTCGAGCCCTAGCATACGGAGCGATGACGACTGAGACACGGAAATACACTGTTGGCTGGAAGACATCGGCAAAGCCTCTGCACCAGCAACAGTAGCAGCAGGTATAGCGTCGCTGGCCACTTCTGGCGGGCCACCATCAGCGCCGGACAGTGTTCCGGATATGGTGGTGGACGAGAAGTCATCGGAGGCCGTCCAGGAAACAGTGTCCAGACCTGGTTGCGACCTCAGTTCCGGATAGTTCTGAAGCAATCCGTTGGTGGAAGTTCGAGATTCCTCCTCTTCCACGTACCACAGCAGTCCGTTGTTGTCACCTGGGTGGTCGTCATTGTCTTCATCGTCTTCGGAAAGGACGACGTCGCATACTGACAGCTGGTCGTCTCCATCTTCTTGCATGAGTGGGCTGGTCACTTCTTCGATGACCACGTTGGTGTTAGTGTCATCCATGGCGATGACTGTGACTGAAGGGGCGCTGGCGTCGTCACTGGACTCAGCGCTGATCATGCGGATGGGAGGTCCCATGTATTTAGTGCATTTGGTACCTATAGTGTAAAAAAAAATTTAGTTACCAGCAGTAACAACCTATTTCTTATACTAAGAGCTTGCTTTAGTTTCACAAAATATCTATAGTGGCTAAATTAAATGGTTTGAATGTAAACCGGAGACACAGATTCTTACTGATGGGGCATAATTAAGGTAATCCTGAACCTATACAATAATAATCTTTTCTATCCATAAATTTTTCCTGGTAAGGCAAATATAAATGACAATTGAATTAATTAAAGAGTCTAGTTGCAAAACTTAAATTCTCTAAAGAATAACTAACATATAGGGTCCCTCTCGTTCATTGGCGAGTTCTTCCAAGATTGAATTTACAATAGTCAAAAGTCACCAATGAACGGATCGTAGCCTATACCAAAGTTATAATGGACACAGTTATAATTCCAAAAATTGCACACAGTTATAATTTGTGTGCAAACTATAGACCCTTTATTTGATTGCTTTGTAGTACATCAGTTGGCAAGGAGGGGTGATACTTAAAACAACAAAGTGAAATACCATGACGACCTATGTTACCGAATAGCAATTGTGCTAATCCTTTTCAATTATGATTGCAAAAGTCTAAATACCTTGTTGGTGTTGTTGTATGGGCTTCCCTGGCGACCTATACGATCCCGGATCGGAGTGTCCGGAACTACAAAGACTGATGACGCTTCCCACTAAGGGCGTGGGGCTAAGTTGAGTCATAGATCTTCTATCTTCAGACTCTGCAGTTGCAGTGGTATCGATGATGGTGTGACGTCTCCGGGTCGGGTCGCTGGTTGAGGCGACTGGCCACGACATGGCCCCACCAGGCTCGTCGTGAACGGAGATGGTCGCCAAGGGGCTGTAGTAGGCACCATGTTTGCGGTCGTTGAGAGCAGCATCTGGGGATGAGTGTCGCTCATGTTAGTAATAATAATTGAAGAGCTTAGTGGAAGAACGTGCTATGCGACAAAAAGGTGTAAACGAGAAAATGAGCTTTAAAGTTTTTAGTTTGCTCTCAGATCTGTCAAAACCGGTACTTGCAAACCGTAAAAATAGACTAAACTTATTTTTTATGAAAACGGAGAAACTTGTTATCGTTATAAGTAAGTTAGTAATATGTTCATTGATAGAAAAATCTCATTAAATAAAATTTTCACTTAGCGCGTTCTTCCACTTAGCTTTTCAATTGATGCAGCTATCATTAGGTTTATGATGGTTTATAAATTATGCACATTTACGATGCATGTTAACATAAAGCCTTAACATAACATCTTATAAGTCAAATGAATTTTATTCTATAACATTGATAATAAGAAATAATGTTGATAATTAAAGCGTTATTAAACAACAACAACAAACATGTTAAAGATAACGTATGAAGAATTAAGCATTACGTTTTCCGTCCGTGTCATCGGAGAAGCGGAAGATGAAGTTGGCAGGAAGCGAGGACATCTTTATGAGTTTTTTATGCGCTGTTTGTTTCATTTCCTCTTGCTTCCGAGCTTCTCTACGACGATCACGGCCCTGAATTTGAAAAAAAAAGAGAAAGGTTGCATTATATATAAAAATTATTTTCCCCAAACACATTAAAATTGTGGTGTATCTGTATAGCTTTAAGAAATTGTATAAGGTGTATTCAAAGATTTTAGACACAACCAGCTGGGGGATCCAGCTCGTTAAATCTCTTACCATCCGTATTGAACATTATTTCAAACTAATTGTTTGTCTTTTTTATTGCTTTAAAGGTTATACAAATAATTTATTTATTAGTATTTTGTCAATTTGCAAAACATTTTGAATCCTTGTTTTTAAAAGTAAATTAAGCTATGGTTTTATTGATAAAGCACCTTGTAAAACAACAGCTTGAAAAATTCCAATTTAAATTTTTTTTTGCAATCTGTTTCTTTTTGCCAATTTTCTAATTGCTAGGAAGAATTGACTTACTAGTTATAAAAAGTAGAAACGACTTGTTTTAATGCCAATTAAAAAATAACGAAATAAAACGTTTATGAAACTTTACCAAACTATTTATCGCTACATTTTGAGACCAGTTTTTAGTCAGAATTGGTAGACTACTCTTGCTATAGTACTTGTAACTTGGCAATCTGAGCGTTTGCTTTGTTTTTAGAAGGTGCTGGTTTAAAAAAAAACTGTAAGTTCTTAATATAGTTGAATCGATAAATGTAAAAAGGGGTTATGTCCACTAGAAGACTTCCACTCATTCTTCTTTCATGAAATTGTTAAAAGAAAAAAACGTGGTGGGAAATTCTCTAATGGAGATGACCCCATTTAAAGTAAGAATTAGGGTAATTCCACGTAACTGTTGTGTGTTGTGTAAGTCACAATTTAAGAGGAGATTAAAAGCTTTTTAAATTTAAAAATAAATCAAATTAATTAAAGCACGTTACATTATTTAGTTTTAATAAGTGTAGATGCTATTCCACTAATTTTTTTTTCATTTAATGTTGAAAGTTGTAGTGATAATCACTTTTTACACATGTGACTTACACTACAGAAAGGAAAATTTTGCATGGAATTAGCTTTTTGTGCTCTATAGTAAAGCTCTCTAGAGACATTAACCCAACCCTTCCAAAAAAGAGAGGAAAGTGTACCTTTCTGCGCACGGAGTCGGCTATCTCCGCGGCGAGCTGTCTCTCTATCTCTGCGTCTATCTCTATGTCGTCGTCCATATGCTTATGAGACTCCTCGAGGTGCTTCATGAGCACTGCGACGACGACATTCACCAGCACGAACTGTGCCATCAGCACGAACACCACGAAGTAGAGGGGCGCGATCACGGGCGACACGCAGCAGTTCCGGACGCAGTCCGACGAAGGGTCGCAGTTGTCCCTCAGGGTGTCCTAAACACAAGGCATAGCTTAGAAAATCGTGAGAACATAGAAAAACAGTGTTTTGAGAAAAATGTGATTTACTTGCTGTTTACAACTGTTTTCACTTGTTTACATTTTTCAGACTAAAAAGAAATTCTTCTAGATAAGCTAGAACAAAAAGTTAAACACGACTGGATGCAAAAATTGTTCATAGTTTTATAAAAAAAAATGCGCTTCTAGGCTTCTACCCCCCAAAAACAACGTAGCAATGCACGTGGAAGTGTGAGGCAACTGACGAAATTGACTTTTTGGGTTAAAATTACTAGAAAGTTTTAAATATTTCGATATCTGGTCCATTGGGTGAACCTTTGACAAGCAGCAGTTGTCCCTCAGGGTGTCCTAAACACACGGAATTGCTTAGAAATTGTTAGAAAGTTTTAAATATTTTCTATTGGGTGAATTCTGGACAAGCAGAAGGTGTCCTTAAGGATGACACGCAACAGTTGCGGACGCAGTAAGAAGACGGTTTGCAGTTGTCCCTCAGGGTGTCCTAAACACACGGCATTGCTCAGAAAGGAATGGGAAGATTTTAGAAAAAACAACATTGCTTAGTACATGAAAAGGTGAGGCACGAAATTTTTGAGTTACAATTGTTTGTTGTTGTTGCCAATCCCCAAAGTCCAGCGGGGCTAACTAAGTCATGAAGTAAAAACCCTGAGGAAGTCCAGACCAAAAAAGGACTTTCGAGTATATCATGATGGTGAGTCCAAGGCACTCCAAGATGTGGGTGGAGAAGCTTGCTGAGAGCACTTGGTGCATGTTCGTAAGTCTCAAACCATCTGAGAAGGTCATAGTTCTGAGGTGTCCATTAGAAAACGGGTAATTGCAGTTTGTCCTTGTCGTCACATAGTACCAGAGAGCCGCCAGGTGACGGCCCTGGTACAGTGAGCACTGGGCAGTGGACAAATTGTTTTCCCCTCAATTGGCTTGTGAATAAGTCTCTGAGTAGGAGAGGCTCAAGTGAGCCATGACTTCACTAGCTCCCGCTTTGGCAGTTCATTGCTATTCATCCTCATATCAACATGCGATGGATCCATGGATGTGGATCTGAAAATTTGTGATTGTTAGAAAGTTTTAAATATATGTGGTCGATTGAGTGAATCCTGGACAAGCAGAAGTTGTCCCAAGGGGTTGATATGCAGCAGTTGTGGACGCCAGTCCGAGGACGGGTCGCAGTTGTCCCTCAGGGTGTCCTAAACACACGACATTGCTTAGAAACGAATGGGAAGATTTTGAAAGAAACATCAAGTGGAAAGGTGAGGCAACTGACGAAATTAAATTTTTGAGTTAGAATTGCTAGAAAGTTTTATTTGAATAGCTGGTCTATTGGGTGAATCTTGGACAAGCAGCAGTTATTCCTTAGGGTGTCCTGGCATAATCAAAGCACGCTTCATTGCTAAGAAATGTGTGAAGATTTTAACAGAAGAAGGGTTATAGTTGCAAAACACGCATTCTTCAAAGTATGGCAAAGATATAGGGTCCGTCCTCTTCACTGGTTACTTCGTCTAATTGACTTTTACGTTTGTCAAAAGTCGTGAATGAACGGACCCGACATTATATCTTAGTCATACTTTTTAAAATGTAAGTTTTGCAACTGCACCCTTCAGAAACAATGTAACACTCTACATGCAAAAATGAAGTAACTGACACAATGTTTACTTTTTAAATTAAAATTAAACAAATTTGCCAAATTTTAAAGATCTATTTATTGGCTGAGTAAGTAATTGTAAAACTTTTATCCTTTTTTGTTATGAATCTGTTAATTGAAGCCCAAAACTTTCGGGCAACAATTAAAAGATCCATAACTTTTCTGTTGAAAAATGTCCACCGGATTCTTCTAAATTTTTTTTTTTGCAAAGACGTTACATTTACCTGAACATTGTAACAGAAAGAAACAAGTAGGCTTGTAACAGAATCTGTCACTTAGTCCGCTTCCACTCAACATTTAAGTGATGAACACATTGAAAAACGCGCCAAACCCACAGTATTTATTATATAATAAACACTTACACGCTTAATTTAACTAGTTTCATTTATTTTATAAAAAATTCGAAAATTCAATAATTATTTCTTCAATAATTATTATCGTTTGCAAAAATTAATTTATATTTCAAAGAATAAATGTGTAATATTCTTTTCTTTTAAATAGAACCAAAACATTTCATATTAACATAAAAAGAATCTCTTAGGTAAATATATATGACGTCATTTCAAACTGATTGATGTCGTAAAAATAAATTTCTTTTAATTTATTATTTAAAAGAATTAAAGTTTATCGAGTGATTGTTGCGAATGGCAACGATGATTTAATTCTAATTAAAATGGCTTCCTATGCTTTTTAAATGAGCTTTAAATTTGCAGTTATTTTTAAATAATTGAAGTACTTCGAATTCGAATTCTTTTCTGAAATTTTCAATCTATTCTAGTTTCGATGCGCTGAATTTTTTGACGTATCACACTTGTCCGTAGCATTTGTAGTTTGGGCTATGAAAGTGGGTGACGGACGGACAGACAGACAGACGGACTGAACGATTATAATACCTTCCACTTTTTACGTTATAAACGTAGTGTGGAAGCTAAAAAGGAATGTTAAAAACACACAATAACTGTGGCAGTCTTTTTAAGACTATTCATACTCTGCTTAGTATTCATGTCTGACCATATTGCCATTGACAAAGCATATATGATCTCTAAAATGCTATAAGTGATTGATGTAGGGGCTCACCTTCATGATTCCATTCCAGTTATCACCTGTGGCCACCCGGAACAATGTGAGGAATGCCATCCCAAAGTTCCGAAAGTGCGCATGCTCACCGAGACCCTGGCATGGATAGTCGTCAGTACATTCTGAAACAAAACCAATTACCATAGTAAAATTTCATTGAAACCATCTATCTACTCGTCACCGCTAACCAGACAGGACCAGATCGGACATGTATCTTATTGTAAGAAGTTTTAAAGTTTTATAATTGTATAATTTAGTATTCCAGTACTCACCCAGGCGGCCGAACAATTCGACACCCAAAGCAGCAAATATGAA
The DNA here is from genome assembly GCA_019343175.1 of Oedothorax gibbosus. Classification (NCBI taxonomy): domain Eukaryota; kingdom Metazoa; phylum Arthropoda; class Arachnida; order Araneae; family Linyphiidae; genus Oedothorax; species Oedothorax gibbosus. The sequence continues at coordinate 117,017 of JAFNEN010000561.1, forward strand.
GAAGAGCAGAAAAAATAGAAGGCCTAAGTTCCCAACTTGGGGTAGAGCCTGCATGACTGTATCAAGTAGGGCACGTATGCCCTTCGCCATTTTGAGCAACTTGAGGACTGAAACGAAAACCCAAAATCAGATACTACTCTCAAATTAACAAAGACACAATAACTTAGCCTGCTGAGGAAAATTATGCAACTGTTCATTTAATGCCAGTTTTTCCAACAACACACGTAATTAATATAATTTTAACTATACTGAGGTTTAAAGAGTCTTTTAAAACAAGTTTATCCTTAAAAAATTAATTATTAATTCTGCTTAGCGTTAGTAGTCAGGTCAGTTAATAATTAAAGTTTTCTTATCTATTCATAAATTTATTTAAACTAAAAGCTTTTTATTGCTGTAGGTACCACTATTATTATTAGTTTGATTCAAAGACCATCGAATGTTTCTTTATTAAACCGTTTATAATATTTAATGACGCTCGAATGAATTGAGTATAAAAGAATATTTTTGGAATAATATTAAAAATTATCAATTAGGCATGCATCAAAGTATGAAAATTAAATAAAGTTTTTTTTTAATCTTAGATCAATGGACACGTTTCACGTCTTGAGGGACAACAGTTCCAGTGGTATTGTTTCAAATTTTGTTCCTGCTGGAATTACATTTGTTTCGGTTAATAAATAGCCATTAATATTAAATAATAATAAAAATTAGGATTATTTCAACTTTGACATTTGAATGTTTGATGCATTTGTATACATTTAAAACATGCGTTATGATAAATACAATCATACAAAATTTTGCAATAATATATTTCCATTTTTCATCATAAATGAATAATATTTACTTCCTATGAAGTGTTACAAAATGAACGAAAGTAATTGCTTGTTTAAATAGATTTTTGAATAACATAAACACTCTTGCTAATTATAGTTTTAATATTGTTAAAGCTTAATAAATAGTAAGAATAAAAGCAAGTTGCACGCAGAGAAATCTAAAGTAGAACAAAGTAGACAAACCCCCCCATATTGAGAGCGAAAACGAAACAACCAATGAAAGAGCGGTAGAGCAAGAATCAAAACCGGAAAGAGTTATGTTATCTGAAACAAGCCGATTGATACCACTTACCTCTTGCAATTCTCAATACTCGCATAACTCGGATGATTGTCGGATTAATTGGTATAACTTCGGATTCCATTTCTTCCAAAACGATACCAATTACGGAAAGTATGACTATTCCCACGTCTAATTGGTTCCATCTAAATTACAAAAAAGTGTACCTCAGTACAATAAATAGATAAATAAATTTTTTAATTGCGTTAGTTATAAATTAGATTATTAATAATCTGCATATACTGACCGGTCTGAAAGGTATCGTCGTAAGCCCAGGGCAACAATTTTCATTGCTGATTCGAGAATGAAGACAGCAGTAAAAAAGTAGTTAAACACCTTTAGGGCATATACGAGTTCCTGTAAAATACATTTACATAATTCAATTATTCTAAAAATTCAATATAAGGAAAAAAATTCAGTTTTGGAGCAAATAAATCAATAATTTACAAAGAAAAGTTTTTTTTTATATTTTATATTTTGATCTAAAATGAGTTTTCGTAAGTTAATCACCATTGAAACGTCACCTTTTCCTTTAAAAATTCATTTAAGTACTAAAAGAGGAAGGTTTTGACTAAATATCTTCGTTGTATTATCATAGGGTAAAAAAAATGTTGTGCAATCCATCATTTTAAACTATATATTAATGTTGTGCAATCCATCATTTTATATTATGTATTGTTTAAAATTCATAGTTTTAAAATGTCATTAATAAAATATGCATCTTTATTTTCTAAATTTATATCTATTTTATTTTAAGCTTTTTAATGCATCTTTTCCCCCTCAAATATCATATTTAGTTAGTATTTACCGCTGTAACGTATTCCAACATCATGATGTTACATGTTAATGCAACAAATATTTTAAGTGCTATATCTAAATGAGGTCATTATAAGGAAAACTTAAGCTGTTTTTCGTGATTGAACCCATTGAGGTTTCCAGTATCCAAACCTGCCAATCTCCGGATTTAACCTGGCAATGCCAGATTTTTAACTACTTTCTGAATTTTTGTCATATGTACTAACATTAAACTTTTCTTGATGCCCGGAATCCAGATAATGGTTATTACCGAGTTAAAACCGGATAGTTGTAAGGTTGATTGGTCAAATTAACGTCACACTAGAGCTACAGTTGGCAGGTCTGAGTATCTTACCATGGGCATCATGTAGAATTCGGTAGCCATGGTCACGACATTCAGTCCAATGACGGCCGCAATGGCCAGGTCGAAGTATTTGCTGGTGATGATATTGTGAGTGAGGAGGCGGGGCTTCGAGTAGTTGATGTAGTAAGGGGGTTCCCGCATCTCTGTATGTTAAAAGAGACACAGTCAGTGCAATAAAGACTTTCATTTCTTCATCACTGTATTTTCGGACAATTAAGTGTAAAATACTGTAAAATAATTTTCTTTGAAATATATATTTGGATTCCGATCTTTTTTCGTTTCAAATATCAAAAGAAGTAGTAATATAAGTAGCATAGTAGAGTTATATATTTTTCATTTAAGGAAAGATAAGGAAAGCACAAAGAATAAAGCAGATTATAGTGCCAAAAGTCTGATAAGAATGCATTGAGAATACTCCGTTGTAATATAAGAGCTTTACATCTTTTTTAAGTGCAAATATAGTGATGTAATTAAAAGCTTAGAATACTCAGTTGTATTAAAGTAGTTTATATATATTTTTTATTATTAGTGATGTACATTAAAAGCTTTCTTTTTAATAAAATATTTATGTGGTAATTGTGTTTTAATGATATCCTTATTTTCTGCGACATAATTGTTTTCAACATAACAATCTCTTACCATGAAAATATTTGTCAGCCAACTGTTCTGAAGAAAGGATTATAAAATATCAAATTCATTAACAGTTTGAGAGTGAAACCAAAAACTGGCAGTTTTTTTGTGATTTTATATAAGAGTCAGAACAAATAAGAAAAATATTTAATCAGAAATATATTTGTAATACAAGTATGAGTAAAGTATAATCAGTTAAAGATTTCTGTTGAGAAAGTGTTCATATGAACAGAGCTAGGCACGGCAGAAAGTGGATAGAGATAAGCTCATTCTTACAATATTTTTCGTCTTACGTTTCTTTTTTTCAGCATATTTTGCTCTGTTTCGCCTCGCCTGCCACCCAGTAAGTAAAGTGGAGACGGTGTTCACTTTACTTTGAAATAACTCCTTGTGGAGTGTTTTAAAAGTAGCTCGGAGCCAAGATTGTCTAGCAGGATCTATAATAAAGGTCTTTTGTATTAACAACTTTATTTTGTAGAGCAATATGGGTTTATTTGTTGGACAATAATTTATGTTCATGAAACTTTTCATGTTGTGTTGTTAGTTTTAACACAATTGTTCGAAACAAAGTTTTCTAATGATAAAAATAAAGTTTCTATTTGATTTAAATATTAATTTTGACGAAAATAATTAGTGTTATCGTTGTCAACTTTTATGATGTCCTTATAATTAAAAAATTCTCATAAAAAACTTTGGCTTATGAAATTTTGTTCTGTAAATTTAAATCTGCAATTTAAAGGTTAGCATTGTATGATTAGTCAAATGAACAGTTTCTGTTATTTCTGCTGTCATATTAATAAAAAAATAATAATACCGAATATCAACGAACAAAATTGGAAACATGGTTTATGAGAATTTTATCTTGAAAAAAAAATAATGTACAAAATTTCAGGGGGGGTTAATCGTAAGTCTGAGATTTGTATTATAAAGAAATTTCTAATTTTCTGTAAGAAAAATAAACTTTCACCATGAATGTGGGACATTAGAATTTCGTTATGTAAAATTAAATATTCTTATTACAGTTTAGTCCAAGTACTTATTACGAATAAACTTTTAAGCTTTCAGTTGCGTTCTCTCCTGAAAATATCAGAACTTCTCATCATCGGATGTGCTCAGGGCCCTATCTAGGAAAACACAGTATTATGTGCAAAACATATTTTGGGGTCCTCTTGCGGAAAAATTTGGTTATGATTGGCCTGAATTATAGTGATAGTTGGCTGATGTCTAAAGTTTTCCCTATCATCTTCCGTATTACATTGATCAGACCAATCATGTTAAGTCAGTCAAAGTCAAGCTAGAAGAAGTGGGGTCTAAAAATTATAAAATTTAATACAATTTTAAGGGTCCACAACATTTAGCATAAAAGAAACTGAAAATTTTAAGCCCCTAGGCTCTGGCTTAGCGGGCTTTATGGAAGACCAGGTCCCGGGTGTGTGTCCAGAAGTCTAAAAAGAGAAGCCAGACTACTCACTCCTCCTCTTCTTCTAAGTTAATTAAAGTGCCAGTTGGCTGATATCTTAAGTTTTTTTTTATCATTTTCCTTATTACATTGATCAGAATAATCATATTAAGTAAATTCAAAGTCAAGCTAAAAAAAGTGAAGTCGAATTTTTTTTTTAAATTTACCGAAGTTTTGAGGGTTCACATAAAAAAATCTGAACTTTTGGGGCCCCTAAAATTTAGGGGCCCTAGGCCTAACGGGCTTTATAGAAGATCAGGCCTTGGATGTGTATCAAGAAGTCTTGAAGTGTGTCAAGAAGGAATAGAAGCAGGTGATTACTCACTCCTCCTCTTTTTCTCCATTTTCTTGGCCCTCTGGGCGGCTCGCATTGCCTTCTCCTCCTTCTCCTGCTCCTCCCGGCAGCGGTGGAAGTTCTCCACCACCACCCCCACGAACATGTTGAGCACGAAGAACGCCACCAGCAGCAGGAACGAGATAAAGTACAGCAGACGCCACTCGTTGTAGTTCGTGATCGGCTGCAATGCAATGTCTCTAATGAATCATACATAGGGGGGGGGGGGGGGGGTAGGTACATATATATTCCGGCTCGTGTGCTTGATCAGAGACCCGCTTATGAAGCCTTCGTCAAGTAAGACAGACACAGAAAGAATTTTTACTGTCACAGAGAAAGGAAGTACACCCAGGGCGAAGGCGGGAATCGAACCCGCACCCGTTACAGCGAGCAGACTGCTAGCGTAATGGTCCAAACCACTCGGCTATCCGGGCCCCCATATATAGGGACAAATTGACTATTTCTTATTAATAAGTTCAAAAATAACAAAGGAACTGTTTCACTAAAAATATGATTTTTAGTAGTGCAACGCTGTGTGTTGAAATGTTTCACCATGTTTTCGGTATTCGGTTAAACCCGCAGCTCGTGATAGTTCGTGGCTGAACAAACACACACAGTCTTATAATAATCCCAATTATTATTATTAACCCTTACAGTCTCAATTGAAGAGTACAGGGGGAAAACCCCTTCATCGGCTGGATATCAGTCCGTATCAGGCCTCTTTGGCGATCATAGGGACTCATCGCCTAAACTGGTGTAAGGAAACCGGTTTCTCAGTTGGTTTTTCTCTCGCGGCAACCCTGAGACGCTTGTACCGACAGAAGAACCAAGGAAAAAAAACCGGTTTTTCTGTCGCCAATATCTGCTAAGAAAACATGAATACGGGAAAACTCCTAGTCAATCGAGTTTTTTTTTCTCCTGGTCTCTTTAATTAGGCCAACTTGCTTATTTCTTATTAGTAAGCTGCAAAATAGCAAAGTAAAGGAACTGTTATATTCCGTATGATTACAAAGCAAGCCCCACCACCTCGTGTGGTTTCCCAGGAAACGGCGTGAGGGTCACTTTTCGTTTTCTCCTACCAGCTCTACTTGGGTTTGGAGAGAAGTTGGAATTAACCCACAGCAGAGCCTCAAACAAGGTTAGAACAGTGACGCTCACGTCGTTTCCTGGAAAGCCACATAAAGGCCAAAAATATGGTTCCTAGTCGCTGCAACGGCTTTGTGGTGAAATGTTTAACCATATTTTCGATATTCGGTTGAACCACGTAACAGATTTTTGTTTCCAAAACCTGAAAAATGGATGAACCGAATGTAGAAAAGGTGGTGAAACATTTCACCACACAGCCGTTGCAGTAACTAGGAACCATTTTTATGGTGAAACCAGCTACAAAATTTTTAACAGTATAAAAATGGAACTTACCTGCTGATCGACTCCCACTGCGTCTAGGCCGGTGTACATGATGTTCACCCAACCGTCTTTGGAGGAGAGGACAAATAAGGACATGAGAGCCTAGGGAATAAAAAAAAACTTACTAAACAACTTAAAACAGCAGAATGTTTAACATTTCGAGGACCTAATCGGAAAGTCAGTCGAGGTTCGATTCTTCTTAAGGGTATTTCTTGGGATAAACTTTAAATCTTTGAGTTTAAAAGTAGTTACTATATGCGTTCGCCATCTATTGAGATATTTCATACGGAATTAAAATATAGATAACGATATACCATAAATTATTCAAATAATTTTTTTTATGCATTCAAAAATATCTTTAAGAGTAAAAAATAATTGAGCAAAAGGATCAAAGTGGTTCAGTAACATTAGGATAAGAACATTAGCTAAGTTAAAAAAATATTCAGAAACTAATATTATAACTAAATTAATTGTTATAATAACCTCGAACCGCACATGTGGAACAACATAATCACAGATTTAAATGCAGAAAAAACTAAAGAAAACGTATAAGAAAAAAAATAAACGAAATTCAATATTCGAAATTTTGAAAGAAAAGTATTAAAAGTACTGTGCGTAAATCCTTTGGACTTACTTGGCCAAGATTGTCAAAATTGTAGCGTTGATTAACCCACTGATTTCTTGCGTCTGCTTCACAGTCTGTCCGGTTCTTTACTTTTCGTACGTCGGGGCCTTCACAATAGTAGAGGCTGCCCTTGAACAGCTGGAATTATAATCTAAACTTAAAGAACTTATTTTAATAAACTCCAACTCAATTCCGAGTCTTTCTAGGCACAGTGTTTTAAAAATATCTTAGTTACTCATAGATTAAGGGTTTAGAGTGCAATGGCGCTAAAATCAAACTTGAGTTTTGATATTTATTCAGTTTATATAAATGACTAAAATTGTAAATACTTTATCTTATTTTTAATTTTAACACAAAGCAAAAGTAAAAAAATTACCTGTGTTTTATTAGAAATGAAGAATGTCAAATTTAATAAAATTAATAACACTTTTACACCTAATTTGAAATTGAGATATGGTTTTTATATTAGATATATTAGGGTATTTTCTATTATATGTATTCATAAATTTTGAGTTTCCAATGATTTCTAGTCACGATGCGCTGAATTGTTTTTGGCGTATCACGCTTGTGTGTAGCATTTGTAGTTTATGCTTTGGAAGTGGGCGTTGGACAGACGGAAAGATATAGCTTTTGTTAAAGCCTTCACTTTTTACGTAAAAACGTAATGTAAAAGCTAAAAATGAAAGATTCTTTTTTGATTTGCATGACATTCTTTAAATAAGAATTCGAAAATACTATTTTTTTTGTATTGTATTTATATTTAAATACAATCGCTTACGGTAATTATCGATAAAATTACCACACATTTATTAATTAAAATCATTGAATGAACTTTTTTCAGAATTTTATCATCGTAGTTATGTTTTTCATTAGATATTATGTTGTTTACATTATTAAATTGATACAACTAATAACGCTTTTTTTTAAATTCTTGTTTACAAGTGCACTTTTCACACAAATATCACAATGCAAATTCAAACCCTGTAAAAGTGTATTTTCCTTGCATATCTATTTATTGCTAAAAAGCTACTTCAACGCTCCGATCTTAGTTTTTATTTTAACCATTAGATGGCGCTAATGCTGCACACGATTTTACACTAATACACTACGCTATTTTTTGCAAAATCTAACTACTGAAATCCGAACTCCAAAGACTACTCCGGGGAAATCTATATAGTTTAAAATTAATTACATCATAAAATTGTAAAAACAATCTTTAGAATTTTGGAAACATAGAGAATTTTTAAAACATTTTTTGGATTACATTTTGGAAACGTAACAGAATAAGTTTAAAAAGTAAAGGGACATTATTTTAAACAACGGTGGTTTTTAGAGGAGGAAAAAGCATTGTTTGGTTAAATCCTCTTAAAACTGGAAGTAGTATTTCCAGAATTTTTCAATGAAAAGTACTTTTTATTTTAAACGAAATCTTAAAGTAAGAATTTTCTCTGGTTTTAATAAATTTCCAAACATCTAAAAAACCATTATTATTGAGTTTAAAAAAGAATTATTATTTCCATTATCAGTTCTAAAAAACTAAAATGCATAGTTAAGATGTAGCGTAAAAGTTAAACGAATTTCCACTTTTACAGTTCGATTTTTCAGGAATAATATTTTAATACAAAACTTGGAGTGCAATTTATTCTTTTATTAACTTTTTGTATAACTTAAATTATGATTTTATCATCGTAATGTATCAAAAGCTTTTATTTTCCACGTGAAATAGATTGTGTGTGATGAATAGATTATGCTTACCTGCACGCCTAGGATGCCAAATATGATGAAGAATGTGCAGCAAATGAGCACGATGTTTCCGATGGGTCGAAGCGAGGATAACAGAGTCTGAACCACTAGTTTGAGCCCTGGAGCTCGGTTGATAACTCTAAGGAAATGACACAACATACATTCAAAATTTTATTGTATTTTAAATTTACGGGGTGGAAGATTTAAGTTAAAGTATATCTCTTTGTGGAAATGTGACCTGCGCACGAAATGTATTCTTTATTTTATGGAATATACGGTTTTGTTAAAAGGAAAATTAGTGAGGCAAAAATGCTTAGTTTATAAATTTGTCGGTATTGGAAATTTCGGGTGTAATATAATTTTCAGGTCTTAAGTGCAAAAGGCGCTAATATTAATAAATTCAAATTATGGCGAAACAAAATTAATTTTCATACTGATATACCCACTAATTGTTGATCTTACAGAGCAACATGATAAATGAAACAGGTGATTTCAGATTGAGACTGCCATGAGTTTTTTTTTTTGTAATTTATGGATAAGCAAAAATCCCTAATCCAGGATCTAAAAACTCTTGATTAAATAATTTCAATATTTGGGCACATTTCAAACAGAAATTCATTAAAATGCATTGGAGAATGGATTAATGAAAAATGTTTTATAAATAGAAATAACTTTTTTTTAGTAAAATGAAATTTCACAAAATAACTGCTGAAAAAAAAACTGTTACAATAATTATTGGGATTCATAGGTTTTTACAAGTTTGAAGCATATGATTATGTGGCACAATAAAAAATTCCGTATCTAATTGTCATTGGTACTTTGACCAAAATTAAGATCTCGACATACATTAATATCTACAAAGAGCTTAGATTAATTATAACGTGAATGTCAAAAACGGTAGTGAGAGTAGCCTAAATGGTACAACAAAAATAGTTATCAGGTTCGATGAATTTGCTGAGTCCACAAAAAGCCTAAACCGCCAAACACAACCGAGTTGAAACAAATTATGCTGGAAAGATATCGTAAAGATATAATACTTCATTGTGTGATATTTGTCTGAATAAATTTAATATTTTTACAGTAAAACTATAATTATCGAACTCCAATGGTATCATTCCTTTCCATCTAATCATCCATCCATACGCTTAATACTAGTAAAAATGTTGCGTTTGCATTGAATTAAAAACTCTTTTCTTTAAAAATAGTTTTTTTTCTCCCATTTTCAAACTACATGCAACAATCAATTAAAAAATACACAATTTTCGAGAAAAAAATACGATGAACCGATTTTTTTTTTGGAAAAGGAACCGGTCTCAATTGACTTGGATAATAGAGTTTCTACGGAATAAATCATTTCAAGTACCTGAGCGGCCTGAGCGAACGCAGGAGACGAAACACCCTGAGTATGCCAAATATTCTCGGGGATCCGTCTGCGATGAACGAGAGGCAGAAGTCGACCAGTGAAATGATCACCAGCGATCCGTCCATCACGTTCCAGCCACTCTTGAAGTACGCTCTGCTGCCGTACCAAAGACCCTTCGCAATCACCTGCAAGGCATTCACTACACATTAATAGGGAAAAGAAAAGATAATAGTGAAATTCCATCAAAATCACCAAAACAGCTAATTTTTTAAATTGAATAAATAGGATATATAAGTCAAAAAATGCAAGTGAAGTTTGGGAAAAGTAAAGTATAAAAATTACATTTTCGCTTATAACACAACATACGTTTTTGCCTCTTAGGGTCATAATTATCTATAGAACTCACTAGAGACGCAACGCAACTGTTGAAACTTATTGATATAAATTATATATTGACGTTAATAGGTTCGTTGATATTATGAGTTTGAATTACAGCTGTGAATGTATATTGAAGAAAAACTACTTCTCACCTCATTAATCCATTAACCACTACTTTGTGAATACCATTAACACATTTCTTTCCAAATAAAACCGTTAGTTTTGAATTTTTCAAATTTTTACATAAATTGTTCATTAATCTGGCCATCATTTGTCTTATATTTTATTGAGATAAACTAAACTGAAAACTCCTGTTTGAGTCAAACGACGACGCATTTTTTTGATAATCGTCGTCAAAGGCTTAAGAGACCGAACCATGAAAAGTGTGCCCTGGTTACATTATATTAGAACAAAGATCCATCAGCCTTACCTTTATAAACATCTCAATGGCGAAGACAATAGTAAAAATATAATTGGCAGCTGTAAGGACAGTTCGCTCCATACTCCCTGGAGGAATCGTGGGTCTCTCCATAGCCAAAGTGATGCAGTTGAGAGATATAAAAAGTAACACGCCGTAGTCGAAGGCTTTCTTCGAGGCGATATGGTTGCACAGTTGCCGGAATCTATACATAAGATACATATCTGTTCAAGCTTGGAACTCAATCTACAGTATTTTTAAAAGTTTCTCAAGTACCCCCTCCTCCTTATTTTTATGAATATATAAAGCAGTGACTGACAATCTGCAGTTAACCATATTCGAAAGAAAGTTAATCTATGTTGACTTCTTAATAGTTGCATTTAAAAATAAGCCTTATTTAAGATTAACCATATTTGTTTAGATAAGCCATATCTTTCTAAAAATGAAATCAAGCGATGATAAATTTAAAGATAACAAAGATAAATACAAAACCCTGGAATGCAATTTTTTTCTATAAAGAATTTTTACTTGATTTGATAGCATTGTAAATAGTTTATATCTATTACACAATTTTTTTTAAAAAAATCATTTGCTTCATAAAAACTTACAGTTTGAGCGCAAATTTGATGTGTTTAAACTATGTTAGATGTCTTGTAAGCAAGACAGTTCTAATTTTTTGAATTAAAAAGACACATTGCCCAAAATAATGCAGCGCATGATTTTTTTTATCAAAGAATATGTTTAAGTAAAAAAAAGGAGTATAGATTTTTTGTTGTTGAAATTTTAGAAAAAATGCTCATTTATGTATATTTTTTCGACTATAAGAATCTTCGACAGATTCTTCCCTTCCTTACTTTTTTAGTACTGTGCTTATTATTTACTCTGCAAGAAAAAAAAATCGAACTATTTAATTGCGTATAAATAATTTATAAGTAATTAATTTACTCTTTTTTTTTATTCTCCTCGAGAAGTTTTTGTTTAATTTAAAAACATGTCATTACTTTTTATTTAAAGATTAAAAAACTAAAAACAAACATTACTTACCTATTCGAAGGAGGAAATAAGAAAATAGAATAATTTTCTCTCTTCTTAATCCAGCCATTCGGCTCGATGATCCATAATATCTAGGGAATGTAAAAAAAAGTAATACCCTGAACTGAATAATATTTGTAATACTTTAATTAAAATACTGAAACATGAAAAATCTTAAAAAGTTTTGGAATATTTTCCCTTTTATTTTCTTACGAAAGTTATTATAAGAAGAAAGAGAATTTCGAACCTTATCTTTAACAAATGAGGATCATTGAATCATTCCTCATTTGAATTTTAAATTACTACTTCAATAATTTCAGTAAGATAAAAAAAATATTGAGAATTAATTAAAGTTTAAAGAGAGAAAAAAAGTTTTTTAGGTGGCTTGGCATAGCTATTTGCTATATATTTTAGAAATTATTTGATGTCCCGTACAGTATGGATTTTTTTTAAATGCCTTAAGTATTTTGAAAGATATCACATGGAATTATATAGGTATTTTGGATGGTAAACTCGCTAAGCTGAGATATGTTAAAAACGATCTTTGCCTGATAGGCTAATTTATACTCTCTCATCTACAGTATCCAGATTTAACTCTTGGTATTGAACTTATAATTGCTTAGCGCCATAAGTTGATGATTTCTAACACTAAAATCAATTTCGAAGTCAGTAATTGGTTAGATACAATTAGAACCTTTAACCTCGTAATTATAGAAGAAATAAGTTATTAAACTCCTTAAAGTCGTTACTTATGATCAGCTAAATATTGCGCTCGCTTAAATTGGGATTATAACATTGGCATAACGCCATTTCCAAGGTGTATATGGTGGTCAATTGACTTAGTGACTGACAAATGGTCTACTTTTTGACATTTTCGAGTTATCAGCGCAATTGTATGCACTAACTATGTAGAATTTCAGTGCAATGAAAAAAAGCCCTAGTTTAGATAACACCCACTAGGGCGAAGAAATTAAAAAAGTTTGAGCGGGTAATTTTGTTGTAAAGCTTTAGCTTTAAACCTCTGTAGCACAAAGAAGCTTTTAAAGCTAGGCATACCCGGAGGGACAGGACTAGGGATGGGCATGTGAACATTTGCCAAAAAAAAAATACACCCTCTTCTTCTAAGACGTTAACGAAAGTATTTTTACTCGTCAGTGATTAGTTTGAGGTGTCATGTGGGCACTTCGGTAATGTCTTAGAGGAAGAGTGCCGATATTTGGCGAAGCTTCACCTGTCCCGTCCGCCGTGTATGCCCTGCTTTATGGAGTTGGTTAACTTGTGTTCTGAGCCCTCTTAATTATAACGGCCTTGTACAAACTAAAGACAAAAGCAAACCCACATTTTCCGTGATCTCGCACTTGTCGTTCTTGCAGTCCGGCACCACCTTCACTTGGTCCAGCCCCGGGTCGGCCCCCGGTCCGGCCTCCTCGTCCATGACGACCAGCCCAGGCTCGTCTTTGGCCACCGAGCTGCACCCGCTCGCCACCGAGTTCTGCCTGGTGCTGCCCGGGTGGTAGAGCGAGACGCTCGCCAGAGAGCTCTGCCGGCTGAGGCTCGCCCTCGTCTCGTTGGAGTCTCTGCGGGCCAGGGGGGCTGCCCCGTAGCTACAGCAGTCGGAGTCCTGGCTCCTCAGAGAATACTGCGGACTCACGTCCTTGTGAGTCAGGTGGACTTCAGTGTCCTTCAAGAAGACCAGGGGGGCTCCGCCACCTCCTTCCCCGCGGCGCTGCTGCTGTTGTTGGAGCAGATGGACGCCGCCGTTGCAGTGGCGGTGGTTGAACATCTGGAGACTGCAAGACAAAAAAAAAAGACTTCAGAGAGTGATAAAATCCTGCGGTGAAGTGCCATTTGCGACAGTGCGACTTTCGATGAAGAAATATCCTCGAATTTGAACTTTTCGCATCTTATAGGGGAATACTCTGGAGGGTCTCATAAAGGTAACGAAACTTGGCGTTATGAAGCAATGCCAATAGCACCAATGTTAAGGTGTTAGTGACAATTTTGCAAAAGCCCCCATTTTATGGTTGGTGTGGTTTACAAAATAACATTCCTTCCACTCATTTTAACCGCATACTTAATCATTGCGATAAAGAAGCCAAACTGCAATTAAAGCGAATTACAACATAGGGAACACGAAGTTTAAGGTAGTTAAGTTTTCCACCCAAAGTTCCCTGACTAATTAGTCAGCAATAGGGATTCTATTTTGCCGGAAATGGGATCGTCTCAAGTGGCACGACACGAAATCCTACTTCTTGGTACCGTGACAAATGGTAAAATTTGATGACTTTTCAAGCGATCAATAATGGTTTCTTGCAACTATATATATTATTTCAAAATAAATTCAAAGAAGGAGAATATAAACTATGGATACACGCACACCATACCGGTTAAAGAGTTACCGATACAAATCATAGACGGAGGCGAGGAATTCATTAGATTGCAAGAGGTAGTAAGTATTAAGTAATAACATCGTTCAGAATATGACCGAGAAAGTATTGAGAGCTTTGGGCCTCAACTTGTCATTGTCAGTTTCTGGATGGCCCTAAGTATCCTAGTCTGTGGGTTCTACAATCCAACTTCTTGATATAAATGTTTATAACAGTTTGGAATCGGTTTGAAGCACTAAAATTTGGGTAATGGATGCTGAAATATTTTACCGGGGAGCATTCTTGTTTCCGTTTAAGCTCTTTAAGGCCTCTGTGTACTGGAGTTCCTCTTCCACAGTTAACATGTCTCCCTCTTCTTTCAGCTTCACTTTGGGGTAGGTTTCGTCAGGGAAGCCTTCGTCTTCTTGGCACGACATTCTACCTAAAGCCTAATATGAAAAGGAAGCCATTAACGATTAGGCTGTTTCCTACTGTTAACTTAAGAAATATCACATTGCAAAAATAATATAGGGGAAAACAAATATTTAGTAAAGAAAATATTATCTATCGCCTTCTTTCACATAAATTTAAGATACAGAAACCTATGATAGATTTTCAGTTGGCTCTGCTTATATTCAGTTACTCAATGTCATTACACGTATACATGGATGTCAAACTATATTTTTTAAAAAAGCTTTATGGACCAAAATGGAAGTGTCTAAATAATCGCCTGAATCAACTGCCCTGGTGAAACATACTACATTTATCGAATAAATAGTAATTTTGTTTGCAACTGAGTTTTGGAATTTCAGAATTGAAAGCACTGGGTTCTCATATTTGAAACAAAAGTTTCATTCCAAAACGAAAACAGATTCACTAAGGTTTGAAAGTGTCACTTTTTTCTCAGTGTAAGAAGTGATGTCCTCACCTTGAGCGAGTAGTTGGGGTTGCACTGCTCGCAGGTGGGTGAGTTAGGAACTGCGTAATTTGGCACGTACATGAGGATGTCGCTCCCGATACTCGTGCGCTGGCTGCCAGAAGATTGGCTGCGGGAGTAGTCGGGAGGGGGACTCACTATGTTCTAGAAAATAAGTATTACGGCATGGTTAAAATTTATTTCCTATAGACCACGTTTTGTTACACCTATTAAGTAGTAAAAAATGACATAGCTTGGATATAGTTTCGTAGCTCAGATATAAAAATGGTTTGTGAGTCAAGTAAAGTCATCACTATATGTCATTAAACAAACGTAATTTCACTTGTCATTTTACTTTATACCACAATTTGAAGTAAATCTTAATTTTATCTGCTCTTGAAATAGAAAGGTGTTGCTGTTGTTGACTTATTTTACTTGATCTAGACGCAATCTAAACTAGGTCCACCGTGCCCAAGAGTCTTCAAAATATCCGAAAACTAGAATATGATTGTTATATATAAGGCGTCTAGTTCTAAAATCCTTATTCTTCAAAGTGTATTTAAGATATAGAGTCCGGTGCGTTCATTGGCGACTTCGTCTAATTTAATTTATGATCGCATAACTCACATTCTCCAACGTCGTAATAATTTGGAAAATGTGAGTTTTGCAACTTAGATCCTTCATATATCCTCTATATCAAGACCCGCACATTCCATCAAGTGTTCCGAAGAGACCTACACTAAGCTACATTCACTATTCGTATGAGAAAGATGTATTTTCTTTTTTGTCCATGTTCCCAAGAGTCTTCAAAATATCCAAAAACTAGAAGATGACTTCAATATATATTCTCCAAAGCATTGCTAAGATATAGAATCCGGTGCCTAAAAGTCTTTAATATATTCGAAAACTAGAAGATGACTGGAATATATAAGGCGTTTAGTGGCGGAATTCCATAGATATCATAATTAGAGTATTAGATTGGCTGATTACGTGACCTCCAATGCTAACGACGGGACGCGCATGGAGGCTTTTTTGGTGGACATAATGGCCAGTGTTGCTGCCACTTTAAGGAGAAAAATACTACGAAAAAAATATTATTTAATTCTAAAATTACATAAAAAATACTAGAAAAGGATTTAAAGTCACTATAAATATTCCAAAATGCAGCTAGTATTTTTACGATATTTTTTGTAATTTTGGAATAATTCTAAAATAAATTCTAAAATTAAGTTAAAAGTTTAGTTATAAAGTTTAAAGAGCATATTAGTATTTTAGAATAATTCTAAAATTACAACAAAATATCGTAAAAATACTAGCTGCATTTTGGAATATTTATAGTGACTTTAAATCCTTTTCTAGTATTTTTTTGTAATTTTAGAATTAACTAGTATTTTTTTCGTAGTATTTTTCTCCTTAAAGTGGCAGCAACACTGGCCATTATGCCCACCAAAAAAAGCCTCCATGCGCGTCCCGTCGTTAGCATTGGAGGTCACGTGATCAGCCAATCTAATACTTTAATTATGATATCTATGCGGAATTCCCATTCTCCAAAGCATTACTAATATAAGGGGTATACTAATATAGGGCCAGTGCGTTCATTGGCGAATTCGTCTAATTAAGTTTACAATCGTTAAAATTCGCCAATGAACGTCCTGACTCTATATCTTAGTAATTAATTGGAGAATTTTGCAACTAGCCCTTCATATATATTCTGTAACAAGACCCGCACATTCCATCAAGCGTTCCCGCACTGAGTAATATTCATCAATGCTATGTGAAAGATGCATTTTCTATTTTATCCCATGCCACATAGGGAATGGTGCAGTACTTACCGACGTCTTGTCGATGGACTCGAAGGACTGCCCCGGCACGTGGAATGCCATGAGAGGGGTGAGCCTGTCCTTGAGGTCCCTCATCAGGGGCTCGAGGGTGTTGTTGGGCGAGCCCTGGGGCGTGGCTGCCGTGTGCGTGATCAGGGGCGGAGAACAGCGGGCTGCGTCCCCGGAGTATCGGGAATGCCGGTGGTGGCTACCTGTTTCATTCAAAAACCGAAATTACAATTTGAATCACCAAATGTTAAAAGGGGTTAACTGCATTAGGGAATTTCCCTCTATGTTCTTTCCGTTCGGCATTTTAGTGAAAGAAAATGAGTGTACGTAGATCTTTGTGGGGACTTTTTTTGGTTCTACCTTTTTACTACCTTTTTTTGGTTCATTTATTAAATTTTTAATAATTTTGAAAAGTAATCTTAAAAATAAATGATAAATTTTGAAGCATATAGCGAAACTCAATGTATATCTTAGGGTTCAAACATAACAAAGCGAATGTGGCTCGCTGTGTGTGCCAGTGTGTAATTGACAAAATAAGCTAGAAAATAACGGGAGTAACCAGAACCAGAAACGAAATTCGTTTTATTTTGAACAATAACTGAAAGCTACCAGCTACCTTGGGAGCTACCAGGGCTTGCCAAATTGTTCTGCTCGTACCCTTCGATAATATCCAACACTAAAAAACATTACAGAAAATTCTGGCTGTAATGTTGCCGGAAAATATCCGTAGCTTCATCAAAAAATATGTTTGCAGAATTTTCCAGTAGCAAAGTGGTGCATAATATATTTATCCATAATATATATTTTTGTTGCTCAAGGTACTTTAAAAAGGAAAGATGATCCCACAACACCCGAATTACTAACCCTCATCGTCGAAATATGAGTGATTGACCACTATCGCGGCCACAATCTTATGTTGTGTATTTTAAATTTTGTTTCGTAATCAAAACAGGGAAAAATTATTCCAACAGGTGCAATCTGTATAAGTGATTATAGATTTTATCTTTTTATTTAGAAAATATGTCTTTTTACAAATTGAGATGTAAATTTACAGTCAACTGCGGTAATTTTAGGAAATAGAAATTCTCTGTAAGAAAATAATATACATATTCTTTGTTATAACCTTTTTTCTTACAGTTCAGATTCGTTTCTAGACCCTCTAATTACAATACCACCGTGACCAGATCACGGTATGCATCAGCGATTGATGAAAGAAATTTCCTATTATGTAACATAACAGAAATTGGGGTACATTTAGGTGATTTGTCGTTGAGGGGATCGATTTGTTAAGTTCCTTACCATGGCGGGATGAATGGGAATCTTTTCTAGGGGATTTCTTATCCTGCTCATGCTCTTCTTCATGATCAATAGACTCGTCACTCCTTTTCCTTTCATCCTGTAAACAAATAGGGTTAGTTTACGATGAAAAGTGGGGATCCATTGTGCAGTTTTATTCACGACTGCAAACATTATAAAATGCATTAAAAATTATATTTTAAGGTTATTAGTTAAATATTAGTTAAGTATAGATTTTTTTAATCGATTTTATCTCTCGAAAAAATGTCTTTTTTACAAATTGAGATGTAATTTGACAGTCAACTAAAGTAGATCTAGGAAACAGAAATTCGTTTACTACATTTCTCTTTTTTTTAATTCATTAAAATAATGTTTTAGATGAAAGTAAGACACAAATGTTTTAAAGCATAAAAAGCATTATAGCATTTATCATATTTTAAAAAAAAGTAAAATCCATAAATATCAATTGTTTATGCAACACATTTTTTTTGTTTATTCGTTTGTTTTTAAGGGGACTTGGTACACCAAAATCGATGAAAACATCGAAATTTTTTTGATGCTTTAAAATGCTATTTAAACCTTTCAGTAAGTTTTTCCAAAATTTCAAGCAATTGGACAAATATTTTTCACATAAAATTCCTTTTATTTTAACTTTTCATTGAATGTTTTACTAACATTTAATTCTTTAAATTGATTTTATTCAGTTTGTAATGTTTGGAAACACTTAAAAGTTTTCTTAAAATGCTAAAACTCCAATAAATTTATGGAAGGTGCTCATTTTTTCTTAATGTACATCAGAGTATATTGAATGAAATTAGGGGTAGAACAGCTAAAATATTCGAAATTTTAATTTTTCATATGAAATTTGCATGTTTACATGCTAAATTTTCTTTCTCCCAATATTTGCATTGTTTTAAAAATTGAATCCCTAAAGTTATTAAGGATCTACTTAGAAAAACATTCTCTAAAAAAAATTAATTATTAATTAGAAGAAAGATATTAAAATATGCGTCAAAATTAAAAAAAATGCAATAATTTAAAATATGTAACTTTTAAAAAAGTTTTTATTTATAAAATATTTGTCTTAGACCATTTTACACTTTTTTATCTAAAAATATATTTTTTTCCATTCTCAATTTAAAGAACAAATATTTGGGTTACCGAGTCCCTTTAAGGTTCTATTTGAATAATCATTAACTTTGCGAAGTAAGTTCTTTTATACGATCTTATAAGAGGCAAATAATTTCTTTTTCAAAAGAAAACAAAAAGGTTAAGAGAGTTGGTGCTTACTTCTGCGGAGAAACCTTCTACTAAGATAGCAACTAGAAGATTGAAAAGAACGTAGTTTCCGAAAGTCATGAGCGCTACGAAGTACAAAGCCGCCCAATGGGAGGTCCGTTCCATCCCATTGAAAAGAACGATGTTCCAATCTTCTTGCGTCAAGATCTGAAACACACAATAAGCGTTACAAAGGGTATATTTACACTCACACCGTAACGTATCTCTCCAATATAAATTGGTCTATCGAAAGTATGCTTTTTTAAAGTTAAAATCGTAATCAATGTCAGATGGTCCTTACTTTACTATTTAATATTTATATTTAGGTAGTAAAAATGGTGCTACTTCAACGATTGTTTGTGCAAATTCAATAGTTTTTTTTAATGAAATTTGTATTTAAATTTTAACAAAATTATAAATTAAAAAAGGCCGACTTAAATGTAAGATTTTGTAGTTAAACTACAATTCAATGGCTTAACTTAATTTAATTGTTTTTTTTACGTCATGCGATTTCAGTTCGAAAGGCAAAATGCTTTTATTCTCTTTCTTTATACATATTTGCACTGATGGTTGTCGTATTATATATATAACTTAAAAATCTGAATTATTAGTGTTTTTAAAGAGTTAAAACATAACTTAGTTATAGTAAGGTATACTTAATTTTATCTTCTGTATTTTTTTTGTTTTGGGCGTTCACAGCACGCAATACTGTCATCAGGAAAATTTAATGATAAGATAAACTGTACGCAGTATTATTTAAAAAAGAATAAATGATACACTATCCAACATTTAATTTTAGTATTGGTTTTAGGTTAATTTTGTAAAATAGTAATGTTAGCTTCAAAAAGGACATTGCATAAATAAATCATTTCAATAATTTAAATTCAGTGCTTATTATAAAATTTTCATATTTATACATTGCCACATTACATGGGCTGTTGGAA
This sequence comes from Oedothorax gibbosus, assembly GCA_019343175.1. Classification (NCBI taxonomy): domain Eukaryota; kingdom Metazoa; phylum Arthropoda; class Arachnida; order Araneae; family Linyphiidae; genus Oedothorax; species Oedothorax gibbosus. The sequence continues at coordinate 137,304 of JAFNEN010000561.1, forward strand.
TTTTTTTTATATATTATTTAGCCAGGAAATGAATTTAAATTCAACCTTGTTAGTATATTGAAATTGAGATAATTTATACATTAATTTTAATAAAAGTGATCAAAAAATTGATTTATGGGCTTTCTCTAATATACTGCGATAATAGTTCGCTACTTTTTCGTAAAGTACGGTTTTAAACCACAAAGACTTAAAATTATATAAAAAATATTAACTAATTTAATATGTAAAGAACACAATCTTAGAATTAAAAAAATTACATTGAAATTCTTTAAGTCACAAAAACAGCAGTAATTTTAATAAATTATGCTGTTCCATATGCAAAATTATGCTAATCAAACCATTTTAAGTATTATTCAAAGGTAATTATTAGCATTATTTGGCCATGGGCAGGTAAACTGCAGTATCCAGACTAATGACTTGGACCATTAATGCAAGCACTCGATAATTTTAACCTAAAATGAAGCATACTAAAAGAATGAGTATTTTAGAGCCAAAATGGTCCAATTCATTGTTATGGTTACTGCAGTTTACCTGCCCACGGCAGTATTTAAGGGTAGTTTTTTGGATTAAGGTAAACATCCAAGATAAACGGTTAAACTCTTAACGCTTTAAGTAAACTTGTCTTCCTAAAAAGAAGAGTAAATTAACTTACAAATGATATCAGAATGTGGAGATAAAGTTCTTATCTTATTTATAAAAATAAATATGGCTTAAAACTGAGTACATCGAGCCTACAACTTTTCCTATCTTGAATGTGGAACCAAGGAACTGACTTTCTGTGATACACTTTCATTTTTAAGCATATAAGCTCTTACTGTATCATATGTTTCAAAGCGATTAAAATATTATGATTTTAATCCTCGAAATATAAGTGCAATAATGTAATTATGTCAAGGAATAAAACCAAACTATCGATTTGGAAGATATAACTGACTCTTACAATTAGGGCTTACGATTCGTCAAAAGGGCAGTCTGTTTTAGATCCGAACTTCCTATAAAATCTCCGAAGCTAACTTCTACAACTTTTTCGCATTTTGTGATGAATTTTTTTTATAGAATATGCAGAAATTTTTATGGTCTCAATTCGAACTAACTGAAAAATCAATGAATGTAAATAATCCTCTTGCAAATAATGTTTTGCACTTCGTCAAATAAATTCTAGTTTCTAAATTTTGGGCTGCCTTGAAAACTAGTTGGGCATGACCGTGATTCAAGGGCCAATTGGTAAAACGGGTGTCCTGCTAAGAAAGTGCCTACATGTACAATTTGATTATCGCGGCGTTTCAATTTAGGAGTGCTTGGAAATCTAGTCGGGCAAGAGCGTGATTCAAGGGCCAATTGGTAAAACGGGTCCTGCTCAGAAAGTGCCTACATGTACAGAGTGTGTTACGATCGCGGCGTTTATCTTACCTGGAAGACTGTGACCGTCGCCCACAGAAAATTGTCAAAATTCATTCTGTCGCAATGGCAGTAAGGTTCCGGCTTCTGCAATTCTTCGCAAGTGCACATGCCACGACCATCTCCCCTTCTGCAAAATCTACCTCCGAACAAGTGCATGCCCAAGAGGCTGTGGGTTATACACAGCATTAACATCCACCTCCACATAGCGCCACACACATTACCACAGGTGCGATTTGCAATGTTCCCATGGCGGGGCCTCTTCTATAATCATCATTATCTTTATAGTTTATATTTTAGTAAGATTCTTTTGTCATGTGTCTTTAAGATTAATCTACCAAATCTATCATCTAGATCTATTACAATCTCTTAAATTGGAGTGATTAAGATTGACTATGGACAACGATGAAGAAGTAATGTCTAAGTGTTTATGCGCGTATTGTCAGGTATTGACATTTGACAAATGATTATTCAAGACAAGCAATTCTAAGTTTTTAAGCTTTATTTATTTTGCTTAGGTATTAGAGACACCGCAAAAAGAACTTGCAAATGCATATTTTACATAACCATCTAAAGTATTTTTGTGGATGTAACCCAATAAGAAAGTCGATGTCTTGGGAAACGAATTTTGCTTGTAGAAAGTTGAGTATTTTTCAGATAACCAGTGTAAAAATTACATAAATATTACATAAAATTTTCTGTACTTTTTTTTGCTTTCTTTAAAGAGTGAAACCTTGGTTAAATGAAAATAACTTTCAATTCGTTTAATCTTCAGTTCCATTTTAAATCTAACTTTTATTGTGTAATGTAAAACCACACTTTATATTTATTAATGAATTTCACATAGTTTTATACATAAAAAATAGATTTTTTTTTTAAAATTTTAATTTAGCTTTTATTTTAAAAAACCTGGGTAAACTGTTTAAAATATTTTTAAGTTTCTTTTTACCATTGTAGTAGACATTCTAGAAACAAGTCAATATGAAAACCGATATGATATCCGGATATGACTGATACAAGTTTGAAAAAATATAGTTAACTGCTGCAAAAATCTAAATGTTACTTTGCAAAGCAACTGCAATATATTTTTATGACAATTTTGAGGCAATTTGAACAAAAATAATCAAGAAGTGCCAAAATTCCTTCAAAATATATATTTATATTTGAAAAGTATTCTTTCAAAGTTAAAATTAATAGAATGTTGATCTAAATCAACAAATTAATTGCCGAAAGAAAATTGATGGCAAAAACTAACAAAACCTAAAAAAATAATGGAAATAATTAAAAATTAGAATATTTTTTTTATAACATAAATTAAAAAAACATATTTACTCACTCTTTCATCGTTGTGCAATACTTTTGAAGTCTTGGCTTCTAAAACTGATGCTTACCAAACTAATGTAATTGATTTGTTAAAATTGATATTTTAAGAATTTTTCTCTTGATGATTAAAAATATATAGTAGATCAATATTTTCCAACATGGTCAAATACAATCTTAATACTTTTCTTTAAAAAGTTTTAAAGTGTTTCATGCTATAAGAAGTATAGCATTAATTAAGACTGTCAAATCTGGTTCTGTTTGAGGTTGTTAACCAGGTTCCCTTTAAATTATTTAGAATAAATAAATGAAAATACTGGTTAAACACTTTTTTGTGCCATTGTATGCATTCAAAGTAAAATCGATTTTCCATGTTGGTAATTTTAGAAAATATCGAATTAAAATACAAAAACTGTAGCATGCTTTGTCTTGATCAATACTAAATAATGGGGAAAGGAATCAATGCAGAATTCTTTAGTAACTCATTAACGCCGCCATTAACACCTTAATTAATAAATAAAAACGGTAACCTAAAGTTTTTAAAATTAATTGTTCGTGTTATATTTATGTGTCCTACGTAAATTGTCCTGCATTAGGGTCTTCATTTTGTCTTATATATAGTTTGTTCTTCTGAATAAACTATTGAAAGTGAACTAATAACTTAAGCAGAAAGTAACAAGCGTCCTATATATTTGAAAAATAAACATTCTTATATTACTTTTCGGCAGTTCGTTCGAAACATTACAACTGCTCTAATTACAAAGCTTTATTCTTACCATGAAATATTTTCTATTTCAATTTTTTTATACATGTTAAAAGTTTAACCTTGCGACCAGATTAAACAATAGTACTGGATGAGAAGTACAGCATTAAGCTTACGGGGTTTTCTTCTTTTGATGAACTCTTTTTTTCTGAATATACAAAACTTTTCACACTAAACTTTTGGGATATCTGGCATACTGTAAACTATTCTCTAAGATCATATCCATGTTACGATTTACGATTCTACCACGCTTAAATATGTACGATCCGTACTTACGCTTTATTTGAATCAACTTCAGAGCATTTATAACAGTTTAATTAGCAACGCTGAAACGTGATTGCAGGATAAAGAAGTATGTTTAGTGCGAGTTCTTGATAGTAAAGGAATTCGGCAAACTTGGCATTGCAGTTGCTTTGAAAAGAAATGAATTTTAAAAAGAACAAAAATGTGAGTAACATAACGTGTTAAAATAAGAAATAAAACCAATAATAATAACTATAAAATAAAATGTGTTAGAGGGAAAAAATAGTAAAGTGATAAAAATATAACAGGATGTAAAATTCTGGAACCTAACTAATTTTTTAAAAAGAAATATTAAAAATTTTCATTTTGATCAAGTTGAATTTTAGAAATTGATAAAAAAAATTAGCTCCTTTAATTCATTACGGGTGGAATATATAATAAATTTTATTATATAGTAAATATGCAGTGATATTTTATTGCTATATGAATTTTAGGCTTTATGAAGAAGTAAGCGATAGATAAAATGCTTCTGTTAGCGATAGATGAAGAGGAAGCATCATTATGAAAGAAAATGTGTGTTTAGAGCTCGAAAGCGTCTTAGAAGAAAGTAAAGCAGCAACAGGATAAGCAAACAGCGAAAAGTCATTGAGCACATAGTTAACTATGAGTCCGATTAATTAAGAAAAGTAATTAAATGAAACAAAAGGTTGCAAAGGGCACAACTCCAGTGGAACTACTAAAATTTCTAACTAAACACAACATCAATGGTTAAGAATAGAGTGTGTGCAATATCAAAAAGTGTCCTTTATATATTTTGGATTGGCCTGTAAAAGGACAAAAAAATGAGTTTGACAGCCGTTTGCGGTGGTTTATACTAGACAAGTAAAAAAATTCAAAAATGGTGCTTCTGATTCAAAAATGTGTAAAAAATTCAAAAAGTTTTCAAAAAAGGGATTTATATGAAATCATAACTTGGTAATAAAAATAATGTAAAAAAGGGTATTAAAAGTAAAAAGGTTGAAAAAATCAAATTGAAAAAAAGAAGAAAAAAGAAATAAATTTATGAAGTGATTTCAGCACGTATTTTATCAGATGGTTGGTATAAATAGTAGTTGTATAAAACATGGTACTAATATTTCCAGTCATTTGTCTGTACTCTAACGCTTCTTACTATTATACACGTTTGAGTTAGTCTTTTATTTAAAACAATTTTTACGAAGAATTCTAACCACATTAAAAATATCACATAGCTGTTAAAGAGCATAAAAGTTAAGCAAAATTATTTTTCTATTCTACTGAGATTGCGGATAGCAGAGACAGTGGTGAAAAGGTTTAACTACTTTACTAGTTCCCCCGATTTCCAGAACATAAATCGAAACAATTTGTTTCTACGTTATCCAAGGTTTCAACCCTTATTCGAAAGCTCCAAATAGACAGATGAGGGTACATTTAAGGACCAGTACCTGAAATACTGTGACTATGGCCCATAGCAATGAGTCAAAATTCTTCCTGTCACAGTCGCTGCTCTCTTCGGACTTTTCGCAGAACTTACACCCGAAAAGGTTCATCCCGAGAATACTGAAAGAAGGCGGGAAAAGGCAAACCCCGAATTAGAGTGGATATCAGGCAAGTACACTTATGATGGAACAATAAGGGCTCTGGGTTTAGATTAGCTAACCTCAAACAATATTCTGTAGATTAGCCACAACTTTCCGACGAGAAAGACAGACAACAGCAAAAAAGGAATCGTTGGTTGAATAACTGGTTGGACTTAAAATCCATTTTTATGACTTGAAAATCAGAAACATGTAGATTATATCAGTTAAATTATTCGATAATTTGGCTTAGATCCTATCACTACGTCACATGTATTAATTGATGAAAACCCTTTTTAACATTTTAATTTAATTTCGTGTAGTTCTAATAAAAATGAACTTCGAATTTTATATGTTTACTATTTCCAAAACTATAAACAAAGTAATGTATTCTCAAATAATATTGGACGTAACTACGCTGTGGTTATGGATCCAAAGATATAACTTAGTGTAGTTGTATGTAGTTATTTACTTTTCAATTGTATTATAACAAAGTTTACAATTGAATGGTAAAGAGTTTATCACATAAAACCCTTTACGATTTTAACGTTCGAACAATAAATGTTGGTAATCCAACTCCATTTAACTGTCATTAAACATGAGAACATGAGAATTTTTATCTTAGTTTGAGTTAGAAAAACCTGTAACTGTTAATTATTTTCAAAAGCAAGAACTGAAAAATCTGTTCAAAGTTTTGACTTGACAGAGAACCTCAAAGACCCAACCTAGATTACTTGAAAATGTAGAACGAATAAAAGTTCACCCAAAACATTGGTTTAAACCTAAAAATATGGATTCTATGTACAATTTAGAGGAGATTACTTAGACTTCTATTCTTCTCAAATCATGTCTTTCTAGAAGCAAAGTAGCAATATGCCTGTTCAAATTTATTTTTCCTTTACTTTTTAAAGTTTTACATATTTCAAAGAATTTGAACAAGATGTCTTTATGTAAAATTGATGTACCAAACGTTCCAAAAATAGCCGAATATTGTTAAACTGTTTGAATGTTTTTTACCCTTATTATTCCACCACAAAAAAACTAGCAAATTTAGTGCAAGAACAGAGAAATGCTATCACCTCACAATGACTGAAAACGAAACTTAAAAAACGAACACGAACGATTGAAACAATACAAAAGAAAAACAAATATACCGACACAAAAATATTCCACAAAATAGGACAAAAGTATATCATAATAATCATCCAAAAGAGGAGGTAGTAAAAAATTCATCAAATAATCAGATTAAAAATCTTCCTTCAAAGTTTCAAAAAAGCACAATATTCAAGTTGTCAACATTCACTAGACTTCATTCATTTACAAAAATTCATTTATTAAGTTCTTTTTTTAATAAGAAAGCAGTGCAGAAAAATATAACGAAATTGTCATTCAAGAAAAAGAGTAAAAGTCAAAGAAAACATGCACATCCCAACATGCGACGTCGTAGAAGAATAAATAAGTTCTACTTAAAACATGCCTTATAGTATAAAAGTCATTGGGGAAAAGGGTCATACAAAGGTAGTTCTACGGTAAAAGTTGCAGATGTGAAAACTAAGCGATTGCAGTGAGCAGGCTTCCTCGTTTTCGTTATCGAGGATTTTTCATCGGTGGACTATTAGACTACCTACATTTTGCAATGTGTTTATAAAGTCATAATGGATACGTAAATTTTTGTAGAAAGATATAGTATAGAAGTATATAGTCCCTTGTGCATGAATATTATAACGTCTTTCTCTCTATTAAGTCAAAGCAGGAGAACTAATGAGTATTCGTATAGAAAATTTGCAAGTGCTATCATAAAAGCCTTTTTATGAACCTGCTTTGGTAAGATTGAAGACTTTAAATACTTATTATACATTCTATAAATATTAATATGGTTATTTTTCTATAATGTTCGCACTGATAAAATTTCTTTCAAAAATACGATTGCTTGTTAGAACTGAAACTTAAGGAAAGTGGACTTTAGAATGTCTTTATTTAATGTGAATTTTGGAAAGTAATTAGAGAAATTTGCTTACATAGAACTTTAAGTAATTTGATTAAAATATAGCATTTTTTTTCAGAAATTATAAGTAAATCATCATGATTAACAATTGTTCGATTATGACTTTATAAAAAAACATTACAACAACAATGTTTACTGCGCTTGTGTCTAACTAAAAGCTACAGATAACTGTGCTGCTCTAGAAAAACAATTTAATTCATTATTTTACACTCGTCTCATAAAAACATGTGTCACATTGATGATCTGTTTAAAAAATAGTGCTTGAGATTAAATATTAAATATCTAATTCTTTTAAACTTATAATGACTATATTAGTGCGACTAATTTCTTTTGTAATCATAATTTTTAATTGTGTAGGACATTGAAAGTTTTGTGTGATTACAGATTTTTAGTTTTAAATAGAGGAATTGGATGAACTAAATTAAAAGAATTAGGTGATGATTGTTTCAATGTACATGTATACATAAAAAGAAATTTTTTAAAATTTAAATGTAATAATGCAAATCTAGATATATACATCAAAATTTCAGATACAATGAAAAAAACACATCACATATATTAGGTAAAATGAATTAAAACAGCTAAAAGAACCTATAAACTCTGTAATAATTTATAATTATTAAATGAAAAAAATTCATTAAATACATACAGATATACACTTTCATAATTTTTAAAAATAGAATATTTATTTAAATTTTGTCAAAAGTTCTCTGAAATTTAATAGATCTTCAAAATAAAGAGCGAATATGAAAAAATCTGTTAACCTTTTAACAATTCTATTATGCTTGGTAAAAATGTAAGAAATAATAATTAAAAACTCTAACTCATTTATTTTAATGTTTTTGTCATTGTTGCTGACAAATTAAAAAAAGAGAAAAAATTAAGCTAAATTAAAATAACTCTAAACTTAAGCCAGCGTAATTTAAAATGCATTAGCAAAAGAGATTTTATAAAATTTCTTTTTAATTTTTCTGCAGTTTCTTTAAAGAGAAACACGAACTTATAAAACTTGATTTTAGAGTGAGCCGTCAGGAATAAAGTACAAAAATATTTGTAATTATTTTTTTTAAAAAAAGTACTATATATTTTTTGCCTCATTATTTCGTGGCTACAAAATTTTCATATCACTTTATACTCCAAAAAATAAGTTTTAAATTTGTTTTGGTTAAGAAACTATGCAGTTAGAAATATTACAAGATTTAATGAATTATGCAACACTTTAAAAAAGTTAGGATCAGGATTGCACCGGAATCTTGAAACTTTTTTGATGCCACTACTATTTGGAGCATTTGTTCACCATTTATGTGGTTTTACCACAAAACTGATAAATCAACGCTCCAAATAGTGGTGACAGCTAGAAAGTTGCAGGATTCCTTTACAATCTTGCGCCAAACTTTTTAACAGTGAATTTCTTTGTGATTGATTCCGCAGTTTAATACAGACAATAACAAGATTGAGAACTAATAAATTTTTTAAACTGATATAACATTTTCCCTTTAATTGTATCATTTCTTCATCTTACATTCTAAGAAAAGCCTGTTGAATTCTATGGACGAAAACCGGCAGCTGGTACTCCAGTTTAAAGCCGTAATGCTGAAGTGAAGAGCCTGAGAGTAGCTCTGTTGTGTTTTAGTTTTCTAGGTCAATGGCATCTATATCAAATAGTAATTCCACTTATATGTTTGTTCTACAGAAGGTCTTGTTGCCAGTTCTAGAGAGGCGAAATTTTGATTTTAAAAAATGGATGTTTAAAGTTGCATTTAATCGTATTTAGTTTAAAATAAAAAGCGCTGTGATCTAAAATTCCGAATATTTAAAACATCTTATAAATAAAGTTTTATTAGTTCGTAGGTACAAAGCAGAAGTGCTGTGCCCAATATACAATATACTGTTTAAAACTGTAAACTCCGAGTTACGAGTTTAAACTGCCAAATGTATGGAAATTTTGCATGAAAGTAACAGGCTTTTTTTAGAGTACTGGAGCGGGATCAAGTACATTCGCTCAACTTTGGCATTTGAGGTAACTCTGGCCCATGAAACCATACTAATAACTTTTTACTTGATTCAATCCCAGGCTTTAATTCAACTCTGTGTTACTCCAGTGCTGTTCAACAGGTCCCCCCCAAAAAGATTAGTATTCCTCAAAATAAGAAGAAGAAGGGCAAGAAGAAGTTATTATTAAAAAATAAACCTTGGGCCAAAGTTACTCTTAAGGGGTTAAGTTGAACAGTTTAATGACACCACACAGATAAAAAAGATATAGATGGAAAATGGATGTGTACCTGAAAATAAATATGAAGAGTATGAGCAGGGCGAAAAAGACCGCAACGTTGTCCACGGTCCTCAGCATGATGACTAACTGGCGACGAAGAGCGGGCAAGAAACGCACCAGCTTCAGTATTCTCAGAAGTCGGAACGTCCGGAGGACGGACAGACCACTCCCGCTGCTGTGACACAGTTCCACCATGCTGCAAAAGCAATGTCACATAAGTATTTATTGATATGGTTACTAAAGCTTGGGAAATGTTGGTAAGGTAAAGTACGATTTTATAAACTACCGTTTCCAGGAGGAAGTTATTATTTAGAGTTATCGAAAAGGTTTTCAGCTACAGAAGCTTTTTTTTTATTCGGCTTGGGTCCTTTCTTCATTATGTAGTGACTACATTGTCGAATAAACGTGACTGTATTATCAGAACTGGCATTAAATTTATTTGAAGATTTAAATAATGGGTTACTGTTCATTCTACTGTTATATATTGCTAAAAATATGGCTTGGATCATTTCACTTAAGGGCGAATGACATCGAATGATTGCAGGTCTCCAAACCAAAGTGCGTGTATTAATCCAATGAAAAACAAATGATTTTCTAAGCCACATTTCTCCGGATGTATTGAATATTTTTACAAAAAGGTTCTTATATGATAGATGCAGCTGAGTTACTGGACTCTGTAATCCCACTTTTTGAAATGGTGCGTATATTTTTAAAACAAAAATATTCAATAAATCCGGAGAAATGTGGCTTATAAATTCATTCTTTTTTTCATTAGCTTAACAAAGAGGTACTTTGGTTTGGAGACCCATGGTTATTCGGTCTTACTCGCCGCTAAGTAAAATCTTAGAAAAATAGATTTGAAAGTGAAAGTTTTATATTGTCTCACATATAGTTCTGAAACGTATGTAAGTCAAGAACGCACCTGAGCACAACAATGACTCCATCGAAGACATTGTATCCACTGCTGATGTATCCGTAGACACCTTCAGCTAGAATTTTCAAACACATCTCGAAACCGAAGATTCCGGTGAAAACGAGATTACTCACTTCGACGATGAACGTCAATTCATCAGGCTGCAATAAAATGTACGATGTCAGTCGCTAGTTTTTTTTTTTTTTTAAATTGAAGTTCTAGTGAAAAAGAACGAATTTTCTGTCCCCCAAACAGCCTGTCTTTTAGCGTTAAGTGGTAAAAAAAGGGGGCTTACCGCCTTTGACAGCTTTGCTTGAATCCATTTAAAATTGAACTGTGACGCAGAAAGGTTAGTAGATTTTTTCTACTTATATGCTGTTTGTAAACTAAGATATATAATTTAATATATAAAGAATACAAATAACAATGCAATTTTCATTAGTTTGAAAATTTTTGAATCGGTGTCAATATCTTCTCACGAAATATGTCTTATTTTGAAGTAGCGGCGTTTTCAAAAAGTAAAACCAGTGAAACGTAAAATTTATTCATAAATTCAGTATTTTTACTTAATCATGAAATTACCTAAAATAGTCATGGCAATAAACTAAATTTTTCGAAATGAAATATTTTTTTTAGCTTATATTGAAAGTATATACCTCGTTGAGAGACTAAAGAGAACAATAGTTATGATGTGTGAACATGAAGTTTTAGGTTTATAATACTTTCAGATGTATTCTTACTGTGGATATGTTATTGGTTGTAATGGGATTTATTGTTTTATTAGTCCAACAGAAGAGAATTTGAAATAAGGATCCTGTAGAATAAGTTAAGTTTAATTTAAGCTCTTAATGTCTAATTTGACAGTTTTCCAAATTTTCATATACAGTTCGACGTTGTTTCAAAAATTGGATGCACCCGATTAAAACTTCTATATTTTTAGCCTACTTTTCTTTTTTTAATTCGAAAGAATTAAAAAAATGAAAAGTAGGTATTGACATGCGGTCGATGTCTGTCTGTCTGTCCGTACCCCCCTTCCAAAGTCGGTTCTATCATTCGGATCTTAAAAATTCTTTTTTTTTGTTAGAAAGCTATGACCTCAGAGACCCAACTTTTATACTCTTTGTCCGCCTGTCTGTACGTCCGGACGGACATAAATCTATTATCTGTCGGCGAATTTCTCATTGAATTAGCATTGAAATTCAATTTTGAGTCATTTAAATCACTGTAGGTATTGAAATGCGGTTGATGTCCAACTGTATGTCTGTCCATCTGTCTGTCTGTTCGTATGTCTGTCTGTTCGTATGTCTGTCCGTCTGTCTGTCCGCCTGTCTGTCCGTTTGTCTGTCTGTCTGTACCCCCCTTCCAAAATCGGTTCTAATCATCGGATCTTAAAAATTCTTTTTTTGTTAGAAAGCTATAACCTCAGATACCCAACTTTCATACTTTTTGTCCGTCTGTCTGTACGTCCGGACGGACATAAATCTACTATCTGTCGGCGAATTTCCCATTGAATTAGCATTGAAATTCAATTTTGAGTCATTTAAATCACTGTAGGTATTGAAATGCGGTTGATGTCCAACTGTCTGTCCATCTGTCTGTTTGTTCGTATGTCTGTCTGTTCGTATGTCTGTCCGTCTGTCTGTCCGCCTGTCTGTCCGTTTGTCTGTCCGTTTGTCTGTCTGTCTGTACCTCCCTTCCAAAATCGGTTTCTAATCATCGGATCTTAAAAATTCTTTTTTTGTTAGAAAGCTATGACCTCAGATACCCAACTTTCATACTTTTTGTCCATCTGTCTGTACGTACGGACGGACATAAATCTACTATACGTCGGCGAATTTCCATTGAATTAGCATTGAAATTCAATTTTGAGTAATTTAAATCACTGTAGGTATTGAAATGCGGTTGATGTCCAACTGTCTGTCCATCTGTCTGTCTGTTCGTATGTCTGTCTGTTCGTATGTCTGTCCGTCTGTCTGTCCGCCTGTCTGTCCGTTTGTCTGTCCGTTTGTCTGTCTGTCTGTACCTCCCTTCCAAAATCGGTTCTAATCATCGGATCTTAAAAAATCTTTTTTGTTAGAAAGCTATGACCTCAGATACCCAACTTTCATACTTTTTGTCCGTCTGTCTGTACGTCCGGACGGACATAAATCTACTATCTGTCTGCGAATTTCCCATTGAATTAGCATTGAAATTCAATGTTGAGTCATTTAAGTCACTGTAGGTATTGAAATGCGGTTGATGTCCATCCATCTGTCTGTCTGTTCGTATGTCTGTCTGTCTTTCCGTCTGTCTGTCCGTCCGTCTGTCTGTCTGTCCGTACCCCCCCCCCTTTTCCAAAATCGGTTCTATCCATCGGATCTTAAAAATTCTTTTTTTGTTAGAAAGCTATGACCTCAGATACCCAACTTTCATACTTTTTGTCCGTCTGTCTGTACGTCCGGACGGACATAAATCTACTATCTGTCGGCGAATTTCCCATTGAATTAGCATTGAAATTCAATTTTGAGTCATTTAAATCACTGTAGGTATTGAAATGCGGTTGATGTCCATCTGTCTGTCTGTTCGTATGTCTGTCTGTCTGTCCGTCTGTCTGTCTGTACGTCTGTCTGTCCGTACCCCCTTCCAAAATCGGTTCTATCCATCGGATCTTAAAAATTCTTTTTTGTTAGAAAGCTATGACCTCAGATACCCAACTTTCATACTTTTTGTCCGTCTGTCTATCTGTACGTCCGGACGGACATAAATCTACTATCTGTCGGCGAATTTCCCATTGAATTAGCATTGAAATTCAATTTTGAGTCATTTAAATCACTGTTGTCAAATCAACAATGGCATGAGAAACTTTATTTATTTAAACATATTTAAAGCAAAATAATATTTTCATGAATCAGTTTGGAATGACGTCATAAAATGTAGCACAATTTGATTCTTTGATTATTCATTAATTATCTAACAAGAAAGCGGCAAGGCATACTTTTGCATGCAATTATGCTAAGTTTTAATTTACATTTCTTATTTTTTTAATGCAGTTTGGAGTTTCATTACTTTTGTTATTAATAAATATTTAATTATTCCTCGAACTACAAATAAATCGCGAGCAGACGATAAATAATGTTTAATTGATTTGCGAAATAATAATAAGGAAAATAGTTGATTTTGGCTTTTAGAAGTTTAAATTATTAGCTGGATGCTGTGTTTCGATTTTTTTTTTCTAATATGTATAAATCTAGTGTAGAAACGGCTGTTGATGATATTTACTGTTAGAAACCTAGTTTTTTCCCGATTAGAACTTCAGTAAGTATTTAAGTAACAGGAAAGTAGGCTATTTTAGTTCTTTATGAACTTCTTGTTTTTTAATGCAGTTTGGAGTAGTCTCATTATTTTGTTATTAATAAATATTTAATTATTCTTCGAACTACAAATAAATCGAGCAGACGATAAATAATATTAAGTTATTTGTGAAAGAATATTAAGGAAAATAGTTGATTTTGGCTTTTAGAAGTTTAAATTATAGCTGGATGCTGTGTTTAGCGATTTTTTTTCTAATGTGTGTAAATCTAGTGTAGAAACGATTGTTGATGATATTTACTATTATGAACCTAGTTGTTTCCCGATTAAAATTTCAGTAAGTATTTAAATAACAGGAAAGTAGGCTATTTTAGTTCTTTAAGAACGTCTTGTTAATATAAGGGGAGTTACAGTACTCTTTAAATTTTTAAAGTTGATATGAATGCACCGTCAATCACGTAAGTGATGTGAGTACCAACAAGCAACTTGATGTCAGCGAGAAAGGTATTTTGTCATGTGTGTTGATGGGCCTTCAAAACTTTGTCAAATAATGAAAAGCCATAGAAAAGATTACCATACGCTATGGTTTAGTGTTATACAAAGGCTATTATTCAAAATTATACGATTTGTGTTTGAGAACTTTAATTGAGTTTTTAGATTTCTATATTATAAGCTTGTAAACTACACTTTCTTGACATAATTTCAAAATATAGATTGAAAAAAAATAAATCCTTTGCAATTGTAAGAAGTTATTTTATTGTAAAAAGTTTAAACACACAATAAATATGAAACTTGAGTAGACTTTTTTAATAACCAAGAATTAAAAAAAAATCGAGTATGCAAGCACTAGACACTAGAGCAAACTTCAGATGATGGGAATATTTTCTATATTTTAGGTTAAACATATTATTTTTCTTCATAATTACTAGTATATTTTTTAGAAAATATACAATTCAAGTTTTCAATTTTAAGTTTTTCTTATTAATATAATGTTTTAATAGTTTATCAAAAATCATTAAAATATATTACATGTTTACCAGAAAAGTACACCAATGTTAATAATTTAATATTGTCAGGTGGGGTAAAATAGGTAAAAAAAACAGCACATTTTGCATTTACACCTTCAAAGCAATAAAAATATCAATTTTACTAGTGTAAAAACATTTAGGATATGCAAATGAACATTTCTTATAACATTTAAAGTGAAATTTCCCTGAATAAACAAATTATTTGATATTGATAAATGTGTTAGAAAAAGTGCTGTCAATGACTTATTTTACCCCGGTGGGGTAAAATCGGTCAGTAGTGGGGTAAAATAAGTCATTTTTAAAAACAGTTTCAATTACTCAATTTTTTAAATTTCTTTTTAACATTGTTTAGAAAGCAATCAGGTAAGATGATATAAATCTCCACAAGAACTAATACAGTCCACTGAGGATCAATCCTGAGTCGGGAAGGACTTTTACAATTTGAGAAGCATCTCCATCCGAAACATCATCTCAACTTTCTTTTTTTTTCTCTTGAATATATTGATGTGTATAAGTCTTCTTCAATTTGTGAAAGAATACCAAGAAATAACTTCTTGGTTTTCTACTATAACTGCACAGTAGAATTTACAGTAAGTTTTGCATATAAAATGATCAACAGTATCAATAAAATATAAAATTGGCATCAGGAGAAGAAAAAATTATCTCGTTTGTTGTTAAGGAATTTTGTTTTAAACTGACCTATTTTACCTCTACTTATTTTACCACATCTGACCCTATAAGGAAATTTATCGATGTAAAAGAGGTGTTTAAAATTTTATAGCCATCATAAATTTTTATATAACTTTTTTTAAAAAAGAAAATGCAAAGAACAGCAAATAAAAGTTTAAATTACTATGAGTAAGAACAAATGTTTGAGAAGAATTGGTTCGTAAATTTTATTGTTAAAGATGAAATGGACAAGACACATTAGATACACGTAATAGAATATCATATAATTTAATAAATCGACTATTTTCTGATGCTGTTATCCAAATGATATACTTTGAGCGGAATTTTATTAGTGATTTAAAGGGTTTTTTTAAAGTCTGTAGGCGCTTTTCTAAAAAGAGATTTAATGAAACTTTTACAGAAACGGAATAGATTTTTATAGAAAAATGAGATTTGTAATTTTGTTTGTTCCTAACTACACAGTAAAGACATAAAGAAATGTAATTTATATATAGTTTAAAAAGAAATACATTTTCTATAATTATTAAGCACATTTCGAGAATGACATATTTTTAACAATAATATTAAACATTAACTTCAATTATATTTTCTATAGACGAGATGTTTTTCGTAATGTGATATGAAATCATAACCATAAAAAATATGTATATTTCAAAAATGTGACTTAAAAATTTATTCTCAACGGTATTATGATTTATGAGTTTCATATTAGTTTCATTTTTAAAGCACAATAATGTGTTTTAGAACTACAATTTCTCTTGTTATATTTTTTGAAACAATTTTTTGTAAACTTGCATATTTAAATTATTGATTGCCGTTTCATAATATTTTTTAAATGCTTAATTTAACGCTCAATTTTCTTTTTTTTAAATTTTAGTTAATGTGTTTTTCATGTGTTTAAAATTAAATATAATTTTTTAAAGCATCGTTTCAAAATATTCGAACAAATAGGTGTGTAGCATAAATGGATGTTATATTTCAAATATCCAAATTTGATTTTTCTATTTTTTAAAGTGAAAAATATATTTAATAACTGATACTCTTGTGATTTAATTAAAAGGAAAATATGACAATTTTGTATAAAGTATTTGATAATTTTGTAGTTATTGTGTTCAGTTGAAAAGCATTTTTAGATAAATCAGTCAAAAATTCTTACAAATGTTATCGATACTTAATAAAAATTAAGCAGCAATCTAGACTCAAACGGTAATTTAATCTAGTTTTTTTTTAATCCAAAAAGGCCCAATATCTCATTGGAAACAAAGTAAAATATGATTTGCTCTCATTTCAAACCGAAATATTGATTGAACGTTGATATCAGTGGCATCTTTCAATATCCCAGTATCTTGCATAAAAAATGTCCAGTTTCATTTATATATCCTTGGAGTTTAGTTTCAAATACACTAATACAGGTTTGCTCAAAATATAGAGAATTTATTTCCAAACAAATGATAATTCTTTTTTTAAATTCTTAAAACGAATAAAAACTGCTTTTCAAGCGAATTGTAAATATCAAGCCCATTTTTTTGAATGAAAGAATTTGCGTTCTTTTGGCTTCCAGGCAGAAAGTTTCCAGACATAAGTATTGTAAGTGCAAATTTTAAAAAAGTATTATATTTATTTCCTCGTGGAAATCTTTTTTCTTGAGGTAGTTTTTCCTAAGGCTGTTTCGTTCAAACGTTTTAAGGATACTTATTTTACAATGGAAGACTTTTAATATTTTCGTACTTTTTCTATTTTTTTCAAATTGGGGTTTATAGACTGATATCAGTGATTAAAACTAGATTTAAATGGAGCATTGCAAAGAAAGTTTCGTTGTTAACAAGATAAAGCTCTTAAACTTAAATAGTTCCCTGAAGCTGAAATGTTTTTTTATTTATTATTATTTATTTCTTTCATTTAAAGATCCTATTAAAAAATATCTTTCAAATATTTAAGTTTTTTTCTTCAAAAAATCTCGTAGTATTAGTTTAAGTTTCGTATTTAGATACGTTGAAGAGGTTGGGAGTAAAAGTTTAAAATTGGTTCCTTTTTTTAAAATAGAATTACGTTTTTTGAAATGTACATTAAACAAAAACACACTTAAGGTATTCGAAATTTTTTAAACTAATGTTTTTGCTGGTATGACTATTTTAACATTCGAATATCGTTAAAAATACCTTTATCTTTTACACATTCCTTAATATATTTTTTAAGATTTAAAAATCATTCTGACAACTTTTTTCTCTTTCTCTCATGAAAATACCATTACTTACAAACTGAATTATAAGGATTTGTAGTTTATATTTATGTTGGGGATTTATATTTTTCTCAAACCCCTATTATAGCAATTTCTTTGGTTCAAAATATAACAAATGCAAAAAACTGAGACAGTGGTTATTAACTGAATTCTATAACAATATAAAACAAGCTGTATTCCAAAGACATTATTGCTATCTAAAAAAGTAGCCAAATTATGAATTTCAGTAAACTGTCTAGACTAGTATTTTATAGCAAAAAATCACGTTTTCGTAACTAAAAATTCTAAAGAGTTTTTTCCTGTTGCATAAAGGTTTTCGTGACCAAAATGGAGATTTTATATGCATAAAAAATTCGGAAAGAAAATTGTTATTATGGTGGAAACTATATAACCCCTTTTGCATTATTCATTTTTTGCTGAGATTTTTTGCTGTTATAGACAGTATCATTCTAGTTAACATAATCTTTCCATGTAAATTTTTTATAAGTTTTTAAAATAATAATTTAAACAACCACTAAACGTTTAAAAAGTTTATTATTATTTTTTAAATAAACATAGTTGAGAGAAAAATGGTTAAAGATTTACATAATTCCTTCGAATGAATACTGGAAGTTTTTCTTCATTTTCAAAAAAATGTAAAGAACCATAATTAAAAAGAACTTTTTCAAATTTTTAATTTAAATACAAGTTTAAGTTTCGTTATAATGTTATTCATACATAGTTTAAAAAATTAATGGGTTGTATTATGAAGATAACAAATTTCTAAATTAGTTAACCATGATATCTTTTAAGCTTTAACAGAAGTATTTTAATAAAGTTATGCAACAAGCTATTCTATATGCATAACCAACTTTTTTAAAAAGAATAATGAATATAAAGTTTCATTTTTTAGAAGTAATTAATGCAAGTAAAACTGTTTTAACAGTTTTTTTAAAAACAATATGAAATAATATTCTCTAGAAAGTGACTTTCAAGTCCACCCTGCAAAATAAGAGTAACTTCTTATTTGTGTAATGTTTTACAGCACATTTTTACAAGAGGTTTGTGAGTTGAATTTATGAATATTGGAATATATTATCTTGAAAGTTGAATTCTGCCAGAGAACGCCATACTATAATTGTGAAATGCAGTACTCCATCTTTTCTCCAAAATAAATGATGCTACGTGAAGTTTTTAGAAATACGAATAGAATCGGACTATAAAGGGTGTTTTTTGTAATAATATAACACAACAATGGACATGTTTCAGGTATTAGCAACATAATTTATGTAGAAAATAAATCACTTTTCGAGCCTAGATTGGTGAATCAATTTCACGCGATAACAGAGCACCGATCGGAAAAAGTTAAGGAATGAAAGCTGGAAGGATTACGTCACCTGGAACAAGCCAATAAAGATATTTCCAAAGTTTCCTCCATATTGAATCTGGGATTCTCGAGATTAGATCTGGCACTTCTAATGCGACTTTCGCCATCAAGCAAAACCAATCAGTTGGGAAGATTATCAATCAAACGAAAAGAGAGCGGGGAATAACGAAACTCGGAAAAATGCGAATCACTATGATATGTTATCGGTATAGTATGAAAGCAGGGATTCTGCACAATGCCTGTAAATTATATAATGCTAGCAGGTAGCTAGTATATAATCCTCTATTGACTTTTATACTTTAAAAAAATAGTAGCCTACCAAATGGATGCTTTTCTTATATGTGTTAGTCTAGTTTTGGGAGAATTAATATCTGCAAACTAGAGCTACTGTAATTCCTATTCATGGTAGTTAAATTCAATGAAATTTGTAAGACTATAATGTTTGACTATAATCTGGGCAATCTGTTTGTTATGCTCAGATAACAGCTAGCCAGAGAGTTAAAAACAGATGAAAATGTTTGGCATGAAAAACAGTTAAGCCGTTAAAAATTGGCCAACCCTGGTAACCCGGGTACTAACCGCTCACTCAATATTAGTTCATGCTAAAACGCATCATTTTATTCCTTAAAAAGCGTTAATTAAAAATCACAAAATGACTGTTTCCGTAGTTATAGGCACGGTATCTGAATTTGCACAAGATGGTAGTAATTTCTTTCAGAGACAAGAAACATGCGTTGCAATTATAGCTTATATTAGAGAGTCAGAAGTCTATGTAGTAGGCCTATACCAACTATATTGTAGAGTAGTGCCAAATACTTCACCGAGGTCGTTTATTTTGGCTTATCACTGAGCAATCGCTGGCTTCACTAGGCAAACCGGTTTTTGTATTGGTTTTTTCCCGACAGCATCTCCATCTTCTTCATAACTCTATGGCTATAGTCCATCGGCAGATAGCTGATAGCTGGGCATAACAAAATGATTGCTCAAATTATAGCCAAACACAAGCGATATTTTCGCTAGATTGCAAAGAACTTAATTTTTTTGCAATTTCTAAGGTTATTATGAACGATTGGTATA
>JAFNEN010000561.1:162500-301730 GCA_019343175.1 Oedothorax gibbosus
TCCGATCTTTTTTTACTTTCCTGATGCCATCGGCTGAAAAAATTAAATAAAACTTTTAACGAAAACATTTAAAATTAAAATGTTTGTTTTATTCTTTTGCCATTACCTTCAGAAACTAAATTCATTATTTGAAAAATAATTGACATGTTTCAAGTGACGTAATCCCGCCAGTCTAAATTCTCGGATTTTATTATGGGTTTATTTGATGATTTTTTCATTGGGGGGGGGGGGATATTTCCGTTGACTGCAAGTATGCATATTTAAGCAATAAATGTATAGTTAAGCTACTACTGAACTATGATGGTTAATAAAGGCCATCGCACTAGAGCTGCATATTAGTGTTTTATGTCTTTATTTTTTCGCCAAATACGTTGCCAAACTCGCCAAATTATTAACTAAAACACGTCAAATGGGTAATTTCTTTTATAAATGATTTATAAGCTGGTCGGTTGTTCGAAGGTCATTGTGTTAGAGCTGTATAATGGGTGTGTTTGTAGCTATATCTAATTTCTCGCTAAATTATTTCCCAAAACGCGCCAAATGAGCTAAAAGGTTTTATGTATTTATGAGGGAATTGTGATGATATTTATGAGTGCATTTTATAGCGTATTTTTCATTTTGGAATTTTAAGGCAATGAAATGGGATTTTATACTTTATAACTAGCGGGAACAATAACATAAGTTTAGGATCCTATAACAGGTTATATGGTACACATATTTGGAACGATTTGATATTTTTTTTATCTTGCGAAGAACGGGTATAAATTTGCTAGTATTAAATATTTACGAATAAAATAAATTAAAATGTAGCAATAAACAAAATTGAAATTTAAATAATTTTAAATGAATGTAACATAAATGGGGTTTTTCTAATTTCTTTTTTTGACGTGCTTTGAATTTTCATGTTTGCTGTTAAAACTGAGTTTAAATAATAAAAATAAATGATTCAAAACATAATGTTTTGAACCAATTTACCCTCGAAAATTTTTCTAAAGGTTTTCTATAAAATGCATCTTAAAGTTTACATAAATACCAAAGTATTACAATAGTAACAAAATTTCAATATTATAATTCATAAACTATTCAAGAAACATTTAATAAGTACTCAATGTTATCAATATTCTATAGTTAAGTCAAGAGACAATTTGAGTTTGCAACAAAAATTCAATGTTTCTATTTCAAAAGGAAAAAAAACACCATCAAAGAAAGTTTTCAATAGCCAAAGAAATTTAAAAAAATTGCATTAAAGACTTTTGCATGTAAACGCTTCGACATAGCAAATATTTGTAATAAGAGTTTTCTAGAGGCGGAAGCGTTTTTTTTTAAAATTTCTAAAGGAAACTCATGTTTCCAGAGGATACTATTCATTAATTTGGGATGCATTTTTTTCAAGTGTTGTATTCTTTAAAAAATGTGAAAGAAATGTTATTGATGTAAAAATAAAAGAATGTCAGAGTAAAGTAACTTTTTTCCGAATATTATTTTTAAGCATAAATCTGTACATAAGAGAGTCAAAGAAAAATATGTTTTAGTTTATTGAAAAGGAAATAAAATCTTATGGTTATGAAACACAGAATTGTTTTTAAATTTGTAAATACCCATTGTCATTAAAATGATTGTAATAAATGAAGGTTTGATCTACTGTTTAAAATAATGTATTGTTGCTCTGTTTAGTTGCCATGTAACTAACATGCTAGAGAAATATAATTATTTTACTTAGTTATTTACAGTACATAAGAGTAACCTACGTATTTTATAAAATTGAAACTAAATCTAAAAAATAGTAACTTAAATAAATTTTTAATTTTTGTAAGTTTTTAAAAAATGTTTTTACTTTAATAAAAAAGGCCGCTTCGAATGTGATGTTATAAGTGTTCTTCTTAAATAAAATTAATGAATATAATTACATCTTTGTTAAAGATTATTTATTCTACTGTAGAAATTAGGGACGAGATACGGAATCAACAATATAGTTAAAATGAAAACTTGATGATGTCTTTGAACATCTTAGAAGTTCTGAACCTTCACAAAATTTTCGTTTAAAAAAAACTTTATTGATCAACAGAAACCTTCTGGGAAACTGCTTTAATCCATAAAAAATCCTCTTACTCCGTTAATTATCTCGCATAGCATCTGAGCAGTTCTTCTCATAAAAACACTTGGAGATAAAAGTGATAGTTATGTTATTCTAAGAAAACCCTTTTACTTTTTAGTTTCATCAATTTTGTTACTTTTGAGAAGTAAATGACACAGGGTATTACCGAGTAACGAAAGTGAGAGTGAGAAAAAAATCAGTTATACAAAACATTGGTTAGATGATATTGAACAAAAATATATTTTTAATATTATTTCACCAAAGAAATCCTATAAAAATCCGATATAATATTAAGAAGAGTTTAAGTCATTCGTTGAAAAAGTTTAGTAAATTCAGTAAGTCCTAAGTTTGACATTCGTAGCATTTTAAATGCTCTGACGTGTATATATTGAGAAATTATAAATTTATTTACCATTGCAGTGATGATATTAAGAATAATTGTGTACTAAAACTGTCTTAGAGCTTGTATGGAGACTAACAAAACTATTTGACTTGGTAATAAACAAATTATATGATATTTAAAAGTATTTTTCGAATAAACCAAACTCTACATCGAAAATTTACCTGGCCGAACATGAATGTATCTAAAATTTTTAAGAGGTATATTTGGCTATATTTAAAATATAAAAAGCTAGTTTCTTTTGCTAAAAGATAAAAAATGGTTGACTATGGCCAATATGATTGAGAGCTTTCTGTATAAAAATTGAAGGTTCGACTTCACAATCAAGACAATACGTAAAAAGAATACCAAATTGATATTACACTTCTATCCTTTCAATTCGACTGTTCTTTGTTGTGTTAAATAAACCATTTCAAACATCAGTTTCTCGTACACGTAATAAGCCGTTTGAGGAAAGAAAAAAAAAACATCTTACGGAAACTCTCCCTCATTTATATCAATCTGTCATTTCTTTATTGATTAGCAATGGAAAAAGTGCTGAAAGGGTATCTACGTTTTCCCTGGTCAAAAGTCTCTTTTTTTTTAAGCGACGACCCAATGATAAATGTTTGTCTTTCGGCAGATTTTCAGGGTCGATCCATCAAATGGATTTAGTCCAAGACCAAGACTGGAGTAGTTTGTGGAGTTTTTTCTTGGTTGTATTGTTCTCGTAAGACGTTTTAGAAATGTCTTTGTGGTAATCGTCTTGGTAGGCTTCGTTTGTAGACTTTTAAGGTTTTCCTATTCAGGCGAGAGATTGATATGCTTCGATAAGTTATTTTGTTGTAGGTTAAGGAAATACTGGCTTGGAAGTACATTTTTCTTTACGATGAAAGTCTGTTAATTTTTTGTTGATATTTTAAGAATTGAGGAGAATTACGCTTATTCTTTATGACAAGGTTTTTATGAGAAATAACATTTATTCAATGCTTTATGAAAATTTAAAGAATTATCAGTTTTTAGTTTTATGAACTGAGGAAAATTGTGACTTAAATAAAAGGAAATGAATCCATTTTTCAGTACTCATTTACAAGCTTGGCCAAAAAAGTATTAAACGAAAAAATAATGTTTTCAATTTTCAGAAATCTTCTCCCGAATCGTCTTCATATGAGTAGATCACAGCAAAAACATTTCCAACCGAATTCTAATCATTCAGAATTTTGTTCACATACACTTTAATACTGAAGCCGATAGAAATTTGGGAAAATGAGTGATTGTTTGCGACCAAAACGGGTCGAAGTCAACATTAGACTTAGGTCATTATTACTCTGACAAATCCATATAAAGTTTATATGTATGTAAATAATTTGAACTTCCTACCGAACAACCTAGAAATTTGGCAATTTTGTATGGTTGTTTTCACGACATAACGTTTAAATTAAATTTATTTCAAATAACATATTTGTTTAAAAAAATCAGAATTAGGTTTATTTTTCAAGAGATGATCTTACAAACATTTCCAAATGCGAAAAGTACATTGTGAATAAAAATTTATTATTTATAAAATATATGGTTATTGTAAGATATGGTTATTGTAAGAAAGACTGAGGCCCAAAATATGGAAAAAGCCCGGTCTAACGATCTGGGGGATCCAAATCTTACTCCTTACCTCTTCCAGTGCACATCCTGTGCACGGAGAAATTGCAACTGGCTGCCAGCGCGGCACCCTGGGTGCCACTCAACGCTAACAGCTGGGCACAAGTCAGCCGGGAAGATCTCCTGGACCCGCTGGACACTCGTCTGCGACCGCTTCCGGGCGGTTCCAAGGAGATGGACACTCGCGGGGAGGAGGAATCGCGGGGGTCTAGGGGGAGCATTGGCACTGGAGGGAAGAGACAAGCGATGAAGTTAAGTAGTTTCTGGTACTGCAATGTAGCTTATGGTATATTTTGAATGATAAGATAGTACACATGCGGAAAATTTGTTGTACAAATTGTATAGTTTATTTTTTATTTCTTTTACTGGAAGTACAGTAGACACCTGTACTTCCAGTAAAGCCGGTTAGGAAACCGACTAACAGTTATCGAGAGTGAGCCTGTAAACGGGATAAGTAAAATTGATGAAGTTTTGAATCTACATTTGATTGAAGAGTTTATAAATTGATTATATTTGCCTTGTAAATTGTTGTAATATGCAAATCAAAGTACATCCGGACCACACTCACCCAATGCGTGCGCAAATTGTGTTTCCTTTACATACTCTATTCTTACTGTGATATTTCATGTTATCAATAAATATATTTTGATGCTAGTTGTCACACTCTCTTTAGTCCACACTCTGCTACATAAATATGAAATTGAAGTAAAGAACCAATTTATTCAATGTACTCAAGCATTACATGCTATTAAAAATTCCATAATTTTTTTTGTTGAAACCTAAAGAGACGGAAACTTGCCATACATTTTTATCAGCATCATATGAATGGGCGATCTATAACAAAACAAGTCATTTTAAATGATAATTTTTAAATTTTAAGTATAAAAAAGTTCGTCCTGTAAAAGCCGAGATCCTATTCAACGGACTGCAAGATAATAGTCTTTGTTGCAAAAACGCATACTGGTTGTTTTTACTGCTGTTTTATTCGATTCTTAGGTTGTAAAAACAAATCGCTTCCTGTTTTAAATCCTATAATTACTTTTTCCAAACAAACTGCCGACGTGCATCATGGTGCATCGCAAATTGTTAAACGGCTGACTTACCTGAAGAGTCAGCCGGGAACACAAATTCACTTCCACTGTACGAGGGTCTTCCTCTCGGTGACCCTATGAGATCAATGTCCGACACCTCTGGGCTGGCGCACGGTGCCTGAGGGCTGTCTGCCGCCGCGAAAGACGGCACCTGAAACGACAAATAACGTAATATGAGAGCACATTTCACGGTACTCTATCAAGACTTATGCATACTTTTAAAATGTCTCTATATTTTATTACTGTTATGCATTTGGACACATAATATATAATCGTTTATAAGCTATATTACTACGAGACCGAGTGGGAAAGATGTACGCTTTGAGGCTGTGACTTTTTTCGGGGATGATCAAACATTACTGCCAGCCATCTTATTAACGAATTTCTACTGGTAATGAAAATAAACCCATCATTAATCACGGGAGTTTCTAAGCACGTGCACTTAAGTGCTTTTAAAATGTATTAAATCCATCAAAGTCCCAACGTAGCTAAAGCGTACGATGCCTCTTGAAATTCCTTTTTGTGCCAGATCAGATGTTGACCTCGTTATTTGACAACGGATATAAATTAGGAGGAGCTCATCATGTAAAGGCAAACTTCCTCCCAAGGGGCCGGTTTTGATCCCGGCACCTCTTGCATGCGATTCCAATACCGAACCGTCTCCGACAAAGTAATTCTTCGGTTTCTAGTATATACGCGGCCAAGTATTAAGTATTTATGCTGACCGTCACAGTATACCTCTTCCAGCTAGTCGGAGGAGGAACGATTAATGTGGGGTGTTGTGATGCTGCTGCCTGATGTGAGTCTTAAGACTTTGTTGCGGGCTCTGATTATCAGCACTTTGCTTAAGTTGTTTATAAGTTGTCAGATATGAGCCTTAGATGGAGCCATATCCAATGTCACCACTGAAGAGGTACCAGCTTTTGATCCCGGCACCTCTTGCATGTGAGCTCAATACCTAACCGTCTGCTACAAAGCAATTACTCGGTCATAAGGGTTAGTCTTAGGTATTTGTGCTAACCGCTACTGGCCAAGCAACTGACAGTCTAAGCTTTAGAAACAACCTACACTGTAAAAAAACTTGTAAATTTACGAGCATTTGCCATTGAATTTTTAGGGGCAGCAGCTTTATTTGATGCAAAACGGTCTGACCAACTAAGTAAACGACCTTGTCCCTTAAACTATTAGAAAATTAGGGCGATTCCCGTATTTTTACAGTTTTATCTCATCTATTAGCTATAAGAAATAATGAGCATTAGTATTTTTTTTTAACGGTGTGTGACTGGAATCTCTGCTGCCGTTCCCTGCCCGTTATTTTACAGGGATTTTTTTAACAGTGTATCTCACCTGCAGCACAGACATCTCGGCGGGGTGCACAGTGCGCCTCCTCTCCGAGCTGCCGTTGAGTGAGGAGGAGGTGCCAGGCTTGGGGGAGGAGAATGAGGCGGTGCGGTGGCAGTGAGGTTGAGCCGAGGAGGAGCGGCGCCTCGAGGAGCGCCGGCGGTGCAGGGAGATGCCGGTGGCGCCGCCGCTCTCTTTGCGCCGCTTGCGGCGGAAGTGCTTGTACCACAGGAGGAGCCTCCGCCGACCGCATCTGGGAAGGAGGGAAGATATATAAAGTTAAAAACATATGTGGCGTTTCACCACACGCGCAAATTCAAATATCATCAGATAGCGTTGATTTACCATCCAAAACTAGATGGCGCTGATTTACCACTGAATTAATACAAGTACTCTAGATAACAACGCAAACAGTAGTATAAAAGCCGAAGTAACTCATCTCCACCTTGGGGATTCTTTTGGTGGACTGTAGGTTTCTGAGGGCAGCTACACATATGACGAGTATAAGAAAGGTACAAAAAGATTTGAGGTATTGATAAGACTTTATAAAGGAACGTATAAAACGCAAATACAATGTTAAAAAGTTATTGAAAAGGCACACAGTTGTTTCCTGATTTAAACAGAATCCCGTATTTGCGTTTTATAAGTTGCTTTTTAAACTCTTATCATACGACTAGTGATATAGAAGAATGATAATGATCGAGTGTGATAGGAAAATTATTGTTAAATGGTGAAAGAAAAGGAAATGGTTGATGTTTTAATTTAATTCAAATTTGTACTTAAAATTAAGGTATCTATTTGGATATAAAGACAAGGGTATCTATTGGAGCACAATGTCAAGAGTATTTTAAATTCAGTATAATTTATCAAAATGGTCGTCATGGAGACTTTCTATATATGATCAAACAGAACAGATTGATTCTTAGTAGCTGTTAGTTGCCAAGTTCATCACGGCAATCAAAACTATGTGAGTAGCACACTCTCGTTTATTTCTAGATAATTTTGTACTGCACACATGAGTCTGCGATATGGCATCCGTAAGATACTTTCTCCTATTTGCTCCTTAACGTGGTTATGACAGTCTACTACATATCCACTAAACAGCTTACAGATATCGCAGCTCCAATCTGTAACCTGAAATTTCTGCATAAGACATCTTATATATATAAAGGCTGTGGTTGTTGATGCTCGTACCTGGTGAGGTGTGCGATGTACTTGACGATCTCGTTGTAGCACCCTGTGGGCTCCGAGAAGGTGTTGCTGGCGATGCTGCTGCTGGAGTTCATGGTCGATCGCTCCAAGCGCATGCGTTCCATCTCGCGTTTCTTTGTCTCCGAGAACTGAGTGGCGATGACAACGAGGCACAGGTTGATCATGAAGAAAGAACCAATCTGCACACCAAGCAGACATGACATAGATTTACTAATTGCTTTGCCTTAGTACCATCGAAAATTAATATGAAGTCAATAAGTGCGAGTGGGGACAAAGGAAAGCTTTTTACAATGTAAAATAGTTCTTTACGAAGCGTTGTAAAGATTTTCTTTACATTGTGTTGAGAGTTTTTAAATAAGTGACTAACTACGTGAAGAGAAACCAAGCTTCAATAATTTTGTTAACAGTATATGTAACAAAGAGATATCTCTAGTGAAAAATATATTTATTCTAGCGAGGACAGCATTGGGAATAAAGAATAAAACATAACTATTATTTTGTGTTTTATAATGCTACTGAATCAGTAGAAAATTATATCGGTTTTATTTGAAACGATATTTTTAAAAATCTAAATTAGTGTTAAAAGCTCAAGCTAGACATTTTCCTTACTACATATTTTTATAAAAACTTTAGTTTAGCGTCATGTTTTATTTTTAGATAAATTTAAAAATTAACTAACTGCAAAAAAACTTCAAAAATAGACAATAAACACAATAAATAGAAAAATAAACAATAAAAAAGAGAAACAAACACGCATTATTTAGTAATCGTAACACATTTTATCAAAACAAAAGAACTCGGGAATTGTAATCAGAATGATTTTAAAGCAGGGGTATGATATATACCTTCAAATATTTCAGAATATAAATCTCGTTTCATTCCTTTCCAAGAAGGAACAATTCATAACTCAGAACTCATTTGCAACATAGTTCTGCATTCGAATAAACCCAGACGAATCGGCAACAGATGGCTAGATAGCCGTAGGTTCTTATTTTAAATTCCCGCCACATAACCTCCCTTGTCTATTTGAAGCAAGTATTCAGTTTCAGAGACTCGATCAAAATTGAATACTTATCTCTGAAGAATACAGAATTTTAAATATTCAGCAGTCGAGCAAGCAGAGTTTTGAGTCTTATTGATTTCTACACTGTATTATCCATAAAGCAATATCCGTCTTTGAGAGTGGCATTAAATTTTCAAAGAAACGGGCGGCGCAATGTGTATGTTGTTATATGGTAAACTGTCTTTTTAGCCTTATCTAGAGGTTTTTGGAAATTGTAACTTTAATGCTTTTCTGCAGTTAATGTGCTATTTTTATCTTCCTTTATTAATTTTTAATGTTAATAATTGCAATAAAGATAAAGTTTTATGGTAGCATCGCTTTTTTAAAAATTAGAATCACTTTAATTCAATCAAGGAATTAAGGAAGGAAGCTTTTTAAGGAATGAATTTTTAAAATCTATTTTGATATACGTGGTGTTTATAAGAAAATAAATTTTAAAATTGAAAATTTTTAAGAAGACGTTTTAAATTGTGCTTCATTTAAAGATAAAAGAAAGAGCGTACATAATTGATAGTACGGTATGAAAGGTAGCGTTCAAACATTGAAATTACGTTTGAGTTATATAATTTTCTGCTACATAAACTATTATTGCTTTAATTTTCCATTTTTTAATTACGGCCTTAAAATTTTAGCTGAGGGTTTTTTTGTTGTTGAGAATTTTCGTTTTTCATTAAAACGTTACAATTATCTAACGTGGTATACGTGAAGTAGCCTAATTCTTAAAAAAATATTTAAACTTATTTTCTTTTTTAAAAAACACATTTATCCTTGTAATAAATTGTATTTTATGCGTTTCGATTCAGAGAAATTGTTATTGTGTATACAATTAGAAATATATTTGGATCAAATGAGAAACTTCATTGACAAGGAAAAATGACTTAATTTACTGTACAGTATTTATATTTTCCAGTTCATTTAAAAAAAAAATGCAAAATATTTTATTTGCCCGAAACCTTTTAAATTTGATTAAATGATTTTAAATTTATGCAGTTTTGACTTATACTCCATAAAATGATTTTTGTTATTCAAAGAAATACTTAAAATAACCGAAACCAAGATCATTTATGTTGAAAAACACGATCTGTAGTGCTATAAAACTTTGCTGCTACAGAAGATAAGCAATAAAACTATAGAAAGAGTATCCTTTTTATCCTTAAAAGAGACATATCCATCTTTGTAAAGGGCTACATTGTTCCTACGTGAGGATTCGTAGAGAGCCCTAATGCGAATTTAAGTCGAAATAAAATTGTCATGGGAGCGATTCGAGATGGATCTTGTTTTGCGTTGAAAGAAAATATATTCCTAAGGTTTGCTAAATCTTAGTTATTTTTTTCATGTAAGCCAAGTTTAAAACAGTCCTTGTTTTAAAAAACTGTAGTAAACAACGACAGTTTTAAGTAATCACATTTTTTCTGTTTATCTTATAATACAATGTTTAATGAGATGGTTCATTTATTAGCAGGCGATAAAATGTGAAGTTGTTAAAACATAAAAAGATTAAACCTAGTCTTGAAATAATCCAAAAATGAGAAAGTAGTTTCGAGTTCAAAATGTGTTTACGTAGATTTAGGAGTAATAGTAATTTAAGAGAAATAGCCTAATTGTAGGGATTAATTTTAACTTTTAATTAAGACTACTTATAAAAATGCAAAAGCTAATTTTCGCGTGGCGAATTATCTTTCTAATCGTCGTTAAAGGGTTAACAAAGATTTTCACAACAATTTCTGAATGTAATCATTGTAGATAATAAATAATCATTCTTTATTGCATAGATGTAAAAAAGTTAAGAAATGTAGGGATAATGATATTGTAGAATGTTATAATTAAACCCATTTTACATACAAAATGGCGTTAAATTGTGGACTTAACAAAATGAAGAATTGTACCGATCAAATATAAGTTAATAACATAATTTGCATTGGGGGTCTAGTGCCTTGAAATTGACAAAATTACTTTTTTGTTTCACTGTATGCAAATATAATATAACCAATCGTCTAAAATCCACCCAAAACAGTTAACAATAATCTTTTTACCAAAGAAGTTATAAGCAATTTAGCTCAATAACTTGGTATTCCCGTAATGTTAAACTGAAACTTTAGAAGCTTATATCTTCGGACGAGATTTTTATAGTTCGAGCTATTACAAAACACTAAGGCTTTTTAACTATGACACTTTAAACTGTTTTCTTTACATTTTTAAATGCAAAATAATATTTTTAATAAAATTATGCATTCCTTATGTTTATTTTTGTCTTTAATTTTTTTTGGTAAACAATGTTCAATGTTGAAAATTCGTTTTTTTCCCCATGAAAATTTTGGTGATTATTTCGTAGATATTTCTTTTAAAAAAAGTAGTGTATGTTGACTAATATTAGAATGTAGTTCTATTAAGATTACAATGAAGAACCTCTTATAAATTTTTGATTGCTCGAAATTGAAAAACTGAAAAGGAGTGGGAATATGAAAATAGTTAAAAAATGAAATGAAAAATTTAAAATTTGTCAAGTTTTGCAGAGAATTCAAAGCTTTTTTTCTTCTGAAGAGCAGTTTTTATAGTAGTATAGCAGTATAAAAAATTAGGAATTAGCCAGTGAAAAAATAAAGAAAAAGTAGTACGAGGACCGGACTCCCTTAAGTTAACATGAAAAGCAAGAATTCTAAGCACACTTACAACTATAAGAAGGACGAAGTAAACCCAGTCCCAAAATGAATGAGCGTCTTGTACGTAGTACATAATATCTGACCAGCCTTCTAAACTGATCACCTGAAAGAAAAAAATGAGATTTAGTCAATTTATATTTGTACGCAAATCATAGAGATTTCGCCAAATATTGCCAATAAACAGACTATCCATTATGTATCATAGCTGTACCGTCTAATGAACCCGTGCTTCTCCCATGGTCGGCTCTATGTTGGATGTTCTAGAGTAGCTAAATATGAAATCCTTCTGGCCTCCAAATGGAAGGACAGCAAACATTGTGTATTCGGAAGCTCTTACACATTAATGTAATGTTCGAATTTTTTTGAGACTGACAACCACTGTTTTAGGTAAATCTTAGGTAATCAATCTTATTGAAGAGAGAACCCTATTCGAATATTCTTTATGACAAATTTTCTATTAAGTTATCTGGTTCCAAGCAAGTTGGGACAAAACTTCTAGTGAACTTCAGATATTTTTATTACTTGAACAAAAATGTAATAAAAATATTTTGCCGCATAAAATTGTTACAAAGTAAAACTTTATTATCTTTCTAGAGAAAGAAGTTTATACTTATTTTCTTACTCTTCGATATAGGCAGCAAACTATTTAATCCTAACTATGAGAGTTGCTTTTTTTTGATGAGGAGTAAATATGTACGGTTAGTACATCAATAAGAAATAGTGGGAGATGAATATACGATCAATAAATTAATGTAAGAAATTCAACATAATATTTGTTTTAATTTGAAAAAGTATAAAACCACTAGAATTTAAAGAAAATATAAAGATGCGAAAATATCTTTCAAGTATGTGGATTTTTTTATATGTATGAAAAATTTACTTGGAAAATTCTTCACATATCCTTAATTTGGAACTTTGACTCTAAAAAATGGGAAGTTTGACCTATTCTTTTGCTTTATAGTAATTCTTTATAAAGTTCTGTTATTTTAGTGTTTTAGGATTTAATGTTTTTAAAAAACTTTTTCATGTTGTGACAGCAAAAACGTTTACGTAAAAGTTAAAAAAAATATTGTCAAGTGTCAAGTTAAAAGCAGATTTTAAGAATACATTAAACTTATCTTTAAAAGCCAAATTCCTCCCAATCAAACTATAATTAAAAAGCGATGTCGTGCTAATGAAAACGAAAATCGTCCCATTTACAAATATAGCATTTTAAAACAAATAAACCAAATGAAGAGTAATTCAAATGGCGAGTTATTCACTTGAATTTTCTGGCAACAAAGTACATATTTTGTACTGACAATAACACAGTATTTTTTGTTTTGTTTTGTATGTTGCGTGCTTATACATAGTCTTTTGATCCAATTGCATTCTTTCAAAGTGCCAAATACCATGGATCAGTGCCCACTTGATCACTGAAGCAAACCGCCTTGCTGCTCAAACTATTCAGAGAAATTGCATGGATAGAGTAAATGGTAACCAAAAGTGTTGGCAAGGATCAGTGCTGGAATACATTTCCACTCGATTCGTAAGTAAAAATATAAACATTTCTGTACGATAAAATTGTCTGAAGCCACTAGCATATGCTTTTAATCATAAAAAGAGGATAAACTAAATTTCTTATGCAAAATAGAATTTGGTTTGTTACAGTTTCAATAGATAACGACCATTTAAAGATAGAAAATGGGTATAATTCCAGTAGAATTTGTTGTAATTCAAAGATGTTTGTAGTGGAATCCAGAAGATATACAATTCGAACGGACTTGTCTTTTTGCTTGTAACTTTTAAAAAACACTATTTATGAATGTGTAAATGCAGATAATTTATACTTCATAAAGTAGTACACAATATATATTAGTACTTTTCTGTAGTATTAACTGCAATAGTAGTAAAATATAAATTATTTAAAACTTTAGTTATGGGTCATGTATTCCAATGCATAGGGATACATGACCCACCCATTAGGGATACGTCACCCAACCCAAAAATTTGGTAGTAAGACTTAAAATTATCAAAAAACTTTTACCTAATAACAAAACTAATATCATATTATAAAGTTTATATAGATTTTATAGTATTTTCAGACAAAATTATTACTTTTTATTTTTATCTCATTAATTATGCTTATATTAACGAAATAATCAAATTTAAAGTAAATTCTGTTCGAAATACAAAACTGGGGCTTCTTTTATTTTGCAGAGAAACACAGGGGGTTAAAGAATCGCTACTATTTGATCAATATTATTTTGGGATGTATTATCCATTTCAGGACATTTAAAACATTTTCCATCGATTTTTTCTGCATATTGAATTGTAAGCTCGTTAAAATTTTTTCCCTTGTACCTTCATAACAAACCTTATACTTCGTTAAGAACCCAGTCACTTACTTTTGGGACTCCCGTGATTTTTAAAAAAATTTACTTGGTCTACTTCTGTCTACTTTTGTGTTGTTTACTTGGGTCACATATCCCCAATTGGCTTAGGTCAATTATCCCTAGTTGCACTTTTTTATTTAACCCCAAAACAAAGTCATTTGCGAATAATTACATTAGCACTATTATGCACGTAACTGTAGTTAATAGCATGAACTAAACAAGTAACTTAATGAAAAAATCTTTCCTTTTAAACCAAAAAATGTAGACCGAAAAACCTTACGGCCTCAAAAATTTACTTTCAGTGCTTGAAAACGTATTTCTTCGCATAACTTAACACATACGCAATAATTCAGCTCGTTTTGTTTCACCATGTGATCAGCTGGCTGAAAGGAAAAAAGTGATGCCACTTTCAACTCACAAAACTTTTCCATTGCTGAGAAAAAGGCATTGGGTCATGTATCCTTATGGATCAAATGTCCCTAGTTCCCCCCATTGAATCCTTCGGTTATGCTTAGTATTTTTTACGTAATATTTTGTAAATTATATAATGCGTACAGATCCCTTCTTAACAACCATAGGTAATTACATTCTTTTTAAAGTAGCAATGTAAAAGTTTTTGCGTTGGTAACACACACAATGCAAACAAAATCTTTCGTTTCTATCACTTAGCAGAATACTAACTTTTACATCCTAACTGAATTACACTTTTTTGGGCGGTATTAAAATTTACTATACACTAATCTGTGATATAAAGATTTCAGTAGAAATATGATCAAATACCACCATTGTTTTTTTCCCTAAACTATTTTGTTTTCGTTTACATTATTTCGTTAAATTTTTTAAGCTGAGGATTATTGTAATCACTCCTAAGACTAAGACTTTTTACGTAGTTCCAAGTTACAAAAACTTGAAATTTAGATATTTACGAAACTAGAAAAATGATTCACTAGAAACATGCCTTCAATCCAGTACGATGCTGTAAAAAAAAAGGCAAATTTAAAAATGGTTCTAGTTTAATACTCTATGAAAAAGAGGGTATAAGGACATTTATCAAAGATACTGATAATAATAGGGGCCTCAAATATTTTGTGAGTTAAAATATTACTTTTGGTTTCATATTATACTCATTAAAGTAACGGGAAGAGAGAACGGGGGGGTGTCTAAATATATTTGCCCCTGAAATGCATCAGGTATTTTGAGAGGATAGCTTCTCAAAAGGCCCGCCTCTTGCCTCTCTGCTCACATCAAAGTTCATATAATATTACCTTAATTTAATCATTTTATTTTGAAGTCTTTAAAGATCCAGTTGCACCCTTCATAATTTAAATAGTTTTCAGATATTGATCTAGAAAGGTTCAATTTTCAAGGAAGAGGACCAACCAGTATCATGTTTTCTCTTTAAAAAGGTTCCAGGTTTTCAAAGGTTCAGCTGTGGTCACTGCAGATAATATGTTTTTGAACAATGAATTTTACCTCGATGTTCACATAGGAGTAAGTTCTATTTTCTTGTATAAACGTTGTATTCCTATTGTAATAATTACTAAGATAAAAAGAAATAAGGTCGAGTAGTTCAAACTAAGAAGATGGCCTTCCATACCATCCCTATGTAATTGAAGAAGATTGCCTTTCACAAGGGGCTCTTCCTGCAGCCATGAATACTATATACTACATGTTTTTTTTTTGTTACGGAATTTGTCAATTTTTTTAAAATTTAGCCCAGTTTCTGCTATTCAAATATTAGCCTAAAAATCCATATTCCTAAAGCAAACACGATGAATAGCAAGAAGGTTGATTGAATAGTACTACTCACTAAGAAAATGGCCACCCATACCAGCCCTATGTTGTTGAAGAAGATTGACCATATAGTTAGTTCTTTTTACCCCCTGTTTTAAAAACTGCATAAAGTGCAAGTTATAGTCCCTTCATTTTACACATCAATGTTTCTACAGACTTAAATTCTACCATCAGACATTATCCTCAAATTTATATTTAAAAAATAATTTGTTGGGTTAAAAAGTTCTAACAGGGCAGCACTCACTAGGGAGATGGCCACATATGCCAGCCCAATGTTTTCGAAGAAGATGATCCCTTGAAAGAAGTTCCTTTATCACCCTTAACACTAAAAACAGTACATATTACAGTCCTTTAATTTAACCCCAATATTCATACAGTTTTATACTCCAACAAAAAATATTATCATCAAATTAATATTTTAAAACTCTTAAGATGTGGAAAAAAACGTTGCAGCTAACCCATCTTTCTTCTTCATGTTAAATCTATGAAATGTAAAACGTTTTTGTGTGAAAAAGATCGAGATAGTATTCACTAGGAAGGTGGACACCAAGTCTAAGCATACGTTGTCGAAGTATATGGCCCCTGTCATTGAATTCCTATTAACCCTGCTCCCTTTGCACACTGGATAGTTACATTTTTAATCATGATGTATTTAAAGATCCCAAATGCATTCTATAATTACATTTACCTCAGCATTGAAAAATTATACCATAATAGGCTTGTACTCACTAGGAAGATTTCCACCCAGCCTAAGCCTATGTTTTTGGTGGATATTACCACTTTCTTAGAGATATACTGCTATCCTCTGCTAGTTATATTCCTGTTAGCTACATTACTTTTATTTTTAATCCTGATGTCGTTACATATCCCAGATAAATTCTATAATTAAATTTCCCTTACCATTGAAAAATGTGTATACCATATTAGTTGTGCACTCACTAGGAAGATGGCCACCCAGGCTAAGCCTACGTTGTAAAAGGACATGGACCTTCCTGTTCTCCCCATTCTCCTTGCACACTCGACATTTACATTAACTTCATTTTTTAAAAATCCTGATATGTTTACATATCCTAGATGTGCATTCCATAATTAACTTTCGCGTACTACTTAAAAAGTATACCATGATAGGTTTGTACTCACTAGGAAGATGGCCACCCAGGCCAGGCCTATGTTGTCGAAGGAGATGGCCCCTTTGAAAGGGTTCCTGTTGCCCGCCCTGCATACGACGTAGTACTTGTTCCAGTCGACGCAGGCATCCAGGGAGGGGCGGTTCGAGGAGAAAGGGGCGGCCGAGTCGTTGCAGGGGCGGCCCATGTAGGTGTAGGGCGGCAGGTCTGCGCAACGGTGCATGCCGCTGTCCTTGTCCAGGCTGCAGATGTACTCGGAGTCGTCGTCGTCCGGGTCGTGGTAGAAGGTAGGCACGTTGCTGGGAAGGATACAAGACAAATGAAAAGTACAGGGGAAAACCCCCTTTATCGCGAGGATATGAAGAGTACATGGGAAAAAGAACTTCATTGCACAGGAATCTGTCTGCATCAGATCTCTTTTGCAACAATAGCGAGTCACCGCCTAAACAGGTGTAAGGAAACCGGTTATTCACTTTGTTTTTCTCTTGTTGAAACCCTGATTTATGCCAGAGATCAGTGGACACGAGTCCCACGTTTGTACCGCGAAAGAAAAACCGAGAGAGAAACTGGTTTCCTGTCACTAATGTCCACGAAGCACACCAGAGTGCGGGAAGATTTCTATGCAATGAAGTTATTTATCATCTGTACTCTTCATATATGTCCGTATCAGGCCTATTTCATTGCGAGTAATTGCCTACAGGGTTTAAGGAAACCTGTTTATCACTTGGTTCTTCTCTCTCGGCAAACCTGGTTCACGCGAGGCACGAGTCCCACGTTTGTACCGCTAGAGAAGAACCAAATGAGAAACTTGTTTAATATCATCAATGTCCGCCAAGCAGACCACCTTAATACTAGAAGATTCCTAGTCTATCAAGGTGTTCTTCCCCTGGACTCTTCAAATAAGTATACGGATTTGAATGGGCATACTAACTGTAAAATTTGGTAGTAACGTTATTCCAGCTTCAAGTAAGGTTACACCCAATTTTGAAAGTAGGCTTACAAAACTAAAAATTTACTTCGTAAAATCAAGTGCTGAGGCCGGTTTTACAGATTAACGTTATACTAAATTTATAGGGAAACTAAGCTTAACTTCAGTGTGTAAAAGAAACCTTATAAGTAACTAAGGTTGGTACTTGGGCATTTGAGAACACACTGGAGAATAATTTTTCTAATTTATTCTTTTCTGATACAAAAAGAATTGAAAGCTAATATTTAAATAAAGCTAGTTTCTAAAAGATTTATGGAGTAACGTTAGACAAAGTTAAAAAAATACTACTGTGCATCCGTACTCAGACAATATGTTCTTTAGGTAATTATACAAATTATATGAAATGAAGGAATAAGTAATTGGACGTAATGTGTGTGTATGTTAAATTTCGTAGAAGATACATTAGTAGAGAGCACATCTGCTTCCTTCTCCCACTCGCGGCGTGGGGTTAACATTTCCCTACTACTCCTCGTGTTGTGTGTGTGTGTGTGTGAGCCGAAAGAAGTCATAAACTGGGCGAATTTACGTTGAAGTCACAGTATTCACCCGATAAGACCCCAAGAGCGTTATTCTTAAAAGATATCAGTAACCAAGGTATAAGCATTCGTATAAAAAAGGCTAACTTCTTAGAAGGTTGCTGAGAAGAAAATATTAAGTTCTACAAAAGTCTCCTAATTTGTAATGGCCTCCGTATTTACTCGATCCATTATTTTGTTTTACATTTTCAAAGCTTTATTTTTATTTTTTATTTTGTATCTTTTAAAAATATTTACGTGCATAAAAAGTACATATTTTTTTTTATTAAAAAATATTTATTGTAAAATTGAATGAGTCCTGTGAAATTTACCAATAAAAATTTAATATTTCATAATATTTTTCAAAACTGCCAAATCAAATATGAGGATTTTACATAAAAAGCTTTTTCAAATAAAAAATCGAATAAAAAGTTTTACTACATCTTATAAAAACAAATTGTTAGATTTTTCAGTTAAAGTTATAATTTATTTCAATATAAAAATTAACCTCCCTAAAGACAAAGCTTAAATTATTGACAAAACTTTCGAAAAACCCCTTCAACGGAATGAAATTGTCCGGGCGTCCACCTGACTGCTAATGTTTGTCCTTTGAGATCATTCATCAGTCCAGACCTAGATCGATATTTTCTACTCTAAAGAACGGTGCAGAAATGTCCATGACAATATCCAGGATTTAATTCATAGCTTTTCAAAAGCAGATAAAAATGGAGGAGGGATTTTTTGGTAGATAAAAAAGGAATACTTGTTGTTCATGCGGCTCTGTTGAGGATTTGGGAATATCTCTCCTCTTTAGAAATATTATTTTACCAGAAAAAAATATTTGTATGGATTATCTTTTAAAAATGGAAGTGTTTTGGGAAAATAAAAAGCTTATAGTATTTCTATCTGAAAAATCGTATTTTTAAATAGGAATTTTTTTAAAAATTTTGATTAAAGTGTCGATAAAAAGTAATTTTGTTAGATAGAGTTATCAATTATATGATAAAAAATAATAATATTTTAAAAATTAAGTTTGGGCTTTCATTTGTCTTTGGAAGCATTATAAACAACTTAATTGTCTATGTATAGCGGGAACTTTGAAGTGTACTATTTAAATGTTTAATATCTTAGATTAAATCAACGTAGTTGTGCATGTCAATGAAAACCAAATAAAAATGTTAGATTATGTTTTATTCCAATGAAAGATAATTTCAAATGTAAATACTTCCTTTCGTTTGAGTTTATTTTACCATACAATCTTTTACTATATATATTCTTATATATTCAACATGTAATTCTTATAAACAGAAGAATTAAAATGTTATCTAATATTGAATAGTTATATTACATGAAAATAATATTAAATAGTTGATATTCATTCTCTTTGAGTTAATAAATATGTCCTATGTACAATATTACTATAAATAATATTATGTATCATCATGTTTGTATTATTCAATGACATCTGATATACATACAATACATATATTCAAAATCA
Source organism: Oedothorax gibbosus (assembly GCA_019343175.1). NCBI lineage: Eukaryota > Metazoa > Arthropoda > Arachnida > Araneae > Linyphiidae > Oedothorax > Oedothorax gibbosus. Next base: position 182,295 of record JAFNEN010000561.1, read on the forward strand.
CAGACATTTAATACTTCATGCATATCCCTACAGCCATGTGACGAGTATTGACGAAAGCATATCACATCAAGTCACTGAGATTGCTGATATCACATTCAAAGTCACTTTTTGTCACATAGAATTGAATTCCGCTTTGTTACGTATCATCTAGTAACATGGATATCTGTGAATCGCGCATGTCGCATTTTGACGGGACTTAGATGACATCACTGCGATATCACATACAAGTCACAATATGATGTCACTGCAAGATCGCATTGTGACATCCCTTTGATATCGCATACCAGTCACATTGTGACGGCGACTTACGCGATATCACTGTGATGTCACATACTTGTCACATTGCGAATGTGACATAGAGTGACAAAAAACTACGTTGCAGCGACGTAACTGTGACAAACCTGGCTGTTAGGGATCTTACAATCCTCTACAAGTCATAGGTTTCAACGTCACGATGAAATCGAAACGACATCAGAACTGTGTCCAACGATATTATGTGCAACTAGGGGAATTAATGCGCAAAATGCCAACCAGTTGAGACATAGTAACGACTCACTGCACTCAGTTCGTATATCAAATACTACTTGCCTCATAGTTGAGATATCATATGCGTCAAGTGGCACGAATTTGTGTCATGAAGTGCCACTGATGATTCTCAACCAGTAATTACCCACTTCGGTGGAGATTATTCACGAGTTACTGGCCAGACACTATCAGACAAAGCTTCTGAGTACTATAGTCTTTTGACATTTGTACTAGAATTTCTTTTCAAAGTAAAAAGTTTCGCAATAAAAGTGTTACTAATGTATTGAGAATATTAACAAGGTTATTTAATTTCAATAATAAATTTTTCTTTGTAAAAGAAAGTACTGAAAAAAAATCTAATACAAGTTTTTTATGACCTGATCAGAAGTCTTCAATATTTTTTCTTCGAGGACAAGCTAAAACTTTATAACTTGGCTTAAAATAATTTTCATTTGCAAAACAAAATAAATCCATATCTTGTAGATTTATCTGGTATTGTTGGCCTAATATGACTTAATTCTGTTTTACAACAGTGAGTAACATAGTATTGTGCAGTATCTGTGGAAACATACACACTCTTAAAAGAAATGAGCGGTTTTAACTCATTCTGAGTTAATTTCCACTCCTTTCCGTGCCGAAAATGCACTTCCCCAAAAGGAGTGGATTTCACTCTTTTGTATTAAGAGTGTAAATCGTTCCCCCTCAAACAAATGCGTTAAGCTTCTTCATGTTAGTCAATTACCACCTATATTAGAAGGCTTAAGAACTAAGCTATATAATGTCACACTAGTAGACCAAGTAATTTCACTAATGGCTTGAATCTTCCTATCTCAAATATAAAACGAGATGGAGTTACGAACAATCATTGGTCTAAACCACCGCATTGGTCTCCTAATATGATGTCAAATCTTAGTTCGCTGATATTGGTTGGCCCCATAAAAATGGAACGTTTTGTGTTTGAGGAGCTCTGTTAAAAATTTGGTTCTTGGTTTCACAAAAATATTAGTTCCTAGTAGCTGCAACGGTTATGTGGTGAAATGTTTCAACATATTTCCAGTATTTGGTAGAACCATTTTTCAGATTTTGTTTCCAAATCTCAAAAATGATTCAACCGAATATCCGAAATTATGGTGAAAAATTTCATTCCAGAGCTTTTGTAGCTACTAGGAGCAATTTTGTTTTGGGTGAGAACCAGCTCTACATTTTTAGCAATGTTAAAATTTTTCTTATTTCCGCAGCTGCACTTATTTTCAAACGAGACTTATAATAAATGCTTATACTCACTCTGGATAGGATACGTTTTTGGGTAGTTCGATGTAGCACCGTTGTCGTAGCAGGCCGGCCCACAACTGCACGCCTACTATGCCGAAAATGAAGAACACAAAAAAGCACAAGAGTAGAACGTTCCCCAGCATTGGAAGCGTATCGAGGAGCAGCATCACTAAGATTCGCATACCTGCAAACAACACCAATATGCCTAGTTAAATAACGATTGAAAATTTATTTTCTCATACATGAGACAGTATTATATGCCATAACAGTAGCACGTTAACAGTCCATATTTGAAATGGTTGTAAAGTTAGAACATCTGGTCATGATTATTTAAATACTGACAGGATCTCTACTGGAGCAGTGAAGTGGTGGAATAATAGAATAAAGGTATAAAGCATGTGCCAGATCAGGGAACAATGTACCATAGGAATGCTAGTTTAACTATCCCCTTACACGGTACCAGTCAATATATTTGATATTTATGATTCCATACATACATCCGATGATACATTAATATACATATCCATTATTCCAATGCTCAGGTATTTTATTATAAAATCTTTTCAATTTTTAAATCTATAGACAGTTCCTTAGTCAAATTTATCGCCATTATACACAATATCATTAGTTGTTATTCAACAGCAATATTAAAATAGAAGTTAACTGTTAGCCATCCTGTACTTCACTAACATTTTACAATTATACTTTAGAACCATGAAAATGGCTTATGACATAGTTCTAAAAACGATAATTATTAGTAGTTCTATTATTACATATGAAAAATATTTGATGTCTCTAAAATGATCGATTAATTAATAAATCTGTATAGATTGACAAAACTTTAATTTGTGAAGTTTTGATATCAGATGAAAGTTTGGGCATTGTACATAGTTTCTAAACTTGAAACTGAGTGCAGTTGTGTGAAATATTAGAACGTATAAGATACACCGGGACATGAAATGCAAAATAATAGTTTTTATTTTACTAGGCAAAATAAAAATTACGTATGCATTAATTGTGCAACACGGTTATTTATAAATAATTAAATTGCAGAGTATAAACAACAGCATTTAATTGTTAAATTGAAATGATTCAACACAGTTATTTATGCTAACATGAAATGTGTATGCAAGTAACGAGAAAGTATCAGAGTTGCAATAAAAGTAGTAAGAAATTCAATTCTTTGAAAAGCTTTCCAGAAGTCATTAAAATACGATTGGTTTTGCATAAAGTTTAAAATCTGCAACTACACATTAAATGACAAACTTCAAAGCTATTTATTGAAAGAAGATACTAATTCAAATTAAGAGAAGTGTTCAGCAAATATTTATTGAATAAATAAAGACGAAACAACTGGATATGAATATTGATTATTGAATCTCCAAGCTAGTATTGCGAATGCGTTTCAGCAGATTGATCTTAAATTCATGAAGCATAAAGTGACAATTAAGTCATTTGTTGTACCTTTCACACCTTAATGCTATAACAGAGTTTATATTTAACTTGAACGATGTTTGCAACTGTATATTAAATTGGGATCAAATTAACGATTACATTATTAATACTGATTACATGATCATAAAAAAACTTTAACGTTCCGTTTTTTTAACTTTACGTTTTTTAACTTTAAGCTTAATTTTAAACGTTTTTAAAGTTTTTTTAGATATTACTTTCAGCTGTTCTTATATTTCGAAAATTTTAAAGCATTTTTTAGAAAAAGAACTGCGATTTTGTTTTGCTTACCCGTCTGAAACTATATTCTTTTAATGCAATGAAATGGTTAAAAATTCCGCGCATTAGGAAATAGTATTGTAAGTTGGTACTAGACGAAATTAATATAAGTTATAATATCAGATTTTACAAGACATACAAGTTTAAAAAGTATTGTTTAAGGTTGCCATAATGTTTATAAAAGCATTTAAGAGATTCGTACTTCAAACGCTCAGAACTAATACACTGCTGCTTATATTGACTTATTTTTAAAGCCACACACGATTTTAAATAAAAAGAACATTGAATGATGCCTCTTAACTTCTATTTTTGAAACTTTTTATGTAAATTACTATTTTTAAAATCAATTTCCTGGATTATCTTTCACCTCATAAAAAAGTTAGGGACTCATTGGATTCTTTAACGGAATGATAAAAATATGTTATGACCAAACTTTAAAATACGATTTTTTTTCATTTTCTACCTAATTTTTATTGTAAAACCTGTAAGAAATTGAAGTAAATGCTGAAAACTATTATAAAGTGATTATTATAAAAAAAACTAAGAGTCTATATTGCAATGGGATCGGACTTACTTGGTATTCTATTGATTGCCCTGAGCGGTCTAAGTACACGGATTGTCCTAATCGCAGAAAGATTAATATTCCCGACATCAAGGCAGTATTCTAAAGCTCTGAAAGAAGAAAAAGAGAGATTAAAACATGGCATTTGAAAAGGTATCGAAGTATATTTTATACATTTGAATTACTATTAACAATAAGAATACATGTTTATACTATAAATATCATAAATATTAAAATAAAAAGTATATATTTGTAAAATTTGTTCAAGTGAAACGTTTTATTTTGTGCTATTATGCTCCTTAAAAGAGTTAATATTTAAAAACTTATTTACAGTTACATATTTTCATGATAAATTCAAAATAAAAATATATCATCACGTACAACACAATCATACAACGTTATCATTCAAAATATAACAATTTAAGGTCTAATACATCATGTACATAATAAATTTAAATTTGTATTTATGATAAACTTGCCACATTGTGGGATTTTATTGTTCAAATATAAAAAAAATGTAATATATCTAATGGAGATTATCTAATAGTTTAATGTTTGACTTATTTATTCTCTGTTTTTTTATTCCTTTTAAACTGATACTAATTAAATGTTTTACAATTTCTTAAATCCTGTTTTTATTTAATTAACACCCGTTAAAACTTCTCATCACAAGTAAAATTAAATTCCTTTCGACCATATACCCACATAGAGTTTCTTTTTCAGTTTAACCGAATTTATGCTGGAAAAAAATCAATTCTTTCCGCAGAGTATCTGACAAGTTTTTTTTTAAATCGATTTTCCCGATGGCGATCATCGTAAATTTTTTTTAATAAGAAAAGAACACCATTTACTCGTCACCAGTTTTCTTCTTAAACAAACTTGTTTGTTTTGGTTTTAATGATTATTGTTATAATTTGGTAGAGTGAAAAATATTCGTTAAAGATTGCACCTGAATCCTGGAACTTTCTAGTCGCCATCTTTGAAGCTTTTGATTTACTACTTTTGCAGTGTATAAAATTTACGGTTTAACCACAAAATTTGTGATTTCACGCTCCAAATAGTGGTGACAGCTAGAAAGTTCCAGGGTTCCTGTGCAATTTAGTAACAAAACTTTTAACTGTGTTGGGTTTGATAAACGTTAATTACTACATGTTTCAGATTACTATATTATTAGGAAATGTGCTTCTTTCGAAATTAAATTAAATTTTTAATAGTTCTGAAGTTTGTAGGTCAAAGTTATGTCTACATAAATGACTAGGATTGGTTTTGTACTTTGGCAAAGTACTTTTTTACTATCCTTTCACATTAAGTGTTTACGAAATAAAATATTCCAAGTCAATTTTATAGATACCATAGTTAATCTATATCTAGATAAAGTTTGACTACTAAATACAAGAAATACTTTTTACAAGCACTTTTTCATAATTTATGATATAGCCTTTAGAGTACTGGTTCCCATCAACAGACTGCTTTTTGTTCAATAGTTTTGTAATATATATTTATTTAATGTACCTCTTTCAATATAAGACACAGTACAAAGAATGCAGCTTTTACTGATGTTAAGGGGATACGGTACCCAAAACATTATTTCTAGAAATAATAACATAAACTTGTAAATAATAGTGGTTTTATATAATGTTCACTATAAATAAACATTTTCTAGCAATAAGAACAAATATTTTTACAAACAAGTAGTTTTTAATTTTTTTTTTAAAGTCAAAATTTTGAACCTTTTCAAAACGCTACTCCTCTTTCAATTTTGAGAATAACTCCACCAAACTTTTATAGTTTGTTTTTAGAACTATTTGTTCAAGAACTGTGCATGTATTTTAAAATGTGAGCTACAGTTGAAGAGTAACATGCATTTATACTGAAAATCACAAAAAATTACAAATTATTGAATTCAAATTAAAAAAACAACAACTATGCATATTAGACCTTATTCCATGCACAATTTTGTGCATTATTTATATGAAAACTCAGATTAAAAATTTCAAAATTATCTAACTTAATTAGCAAAAAAGCCTTAGGAATTTATTAAACACAAGAATTGAAAAAACGCGAAACAGAGAAAACATGTTGAAAGCAGACGAAATACGTATTCAGACTTATAGGAATGACTCCAGAAAATATTATAACTTATAATATTTTCAATACTTAATCTTTTACAATAATTTTTTTTACAGAAGATATCATTATGAAACTTTTAGTAAATGTTTAGAAAGATATTGTGAATAATAAGAAGTAAACACTGAAAAATAGATATTTTGACCAATTTTAGCTTCCACACTACGTTTATAACGTAAAAAGTGGAAGGTTTTATAATCGTTCAGTCCGTCTGTCTGTCCGTCCGTCCGTCTGTCCGTCACCCACTTTCACAGAAAGAACCACAAGTCCCACAGACAAGTGGGATACGTCATTTTGAAGCAAAAAATCAGATTAGGCTACATTCCAAATTTCATTAAAAAATTTAAATTAGAAGTTTATTTAAAATTTAAATAACTAAAAATTTAATCTAAATTGAAATAACATGCAAATTCTATTTTTATTCAATATTTCACTGTTGCCATCCACAAGTCCCACAGACAAGTGGAATACGTCATTTTGAAGCAAAAAATCAGATTAGGCTACATTCCAAATTTCATTAAAAAATTTAAATTAGAAGTTTATTTAAAATTTAAATAACTAAAAATTTAATCTACATTGAAATTACATGCAAATTCCATTTTTATTCAATATTTTCACTGTTGCCATTTCGTTAAACGTACGAGAAACTTTATTTGAAATAAAAATAAAAATATTTATTTATGTGATATAATTCAGTTTGGATTGTTGTAATATCACAATAGAGTTCTTTTGATGGTTCATTATATATGTATGAAGAAAGATGTGCATAGAGAATTCTAACTTGGCATAAAAAATATAAAGTTTCGCTTTTATTTTTAAAGCATCAATTGTACTAAATATATATTTTTTAACTGTAAATTAATTTAACAAACTATAAATAAGCGAATTTTCGAAAGAAATGTAAATGAGAAATTAAGGCGACACAAAGATATTTATTAAAACAGATTACATAATTATTCTTCTAACTTCAAACAAATTTAGCAAACGATAAAGTCTAATTATTAAATCTGAGAAAGAAGATTAATGAAAATAGTTAATTTTGGCGTTTAAAACTTTGAATTACAAATAGCTAAAGGCCCTGTTTTTATTAGAATTAAATCACCTTTGCCATTCGCAACAATTGCTCGAGAAACTTTAATTCTTTTAGACAATAAATTTAAATAAATTTATTTTTGCGAAATCGATCAGTTTGAAATGACGTCAAATATATTTCCCTACGGATTCTTTGTATGCTGATATGAAATGTTTTCATTCTATTTAAAAGCGAGGAATATTACATATTTATTCTTTGAAATAAAAATTAATTTTTGCAAACGATAAGTAATAATTAATTGAATTTTCGAAATTAAAATAAATGAAACTAGCCAAATTTAGCGTGTAAATGTTAATATAGAACTAATGTTGTGTTTGGCGCGTTATTCCTGTTACACAAATGGGGGTGGAAAAGCGGTGTTAGTGACAGACTACAAACCTACTTGTTTGGGTACCGTATCCCCTTAAAACTTATTTTACGTGTATTTGTAGATAGTTCTTATCCTAATTTAGTACCTGTCTAACATTTTATGGGTATCCCTTTATATAGGATTTGTTTTCTCCGTGCAACAACTATCCGTGCTATTCCCAATCCAGCGTTTCCGACTTTTCTTCTGTATACGTTCCCTTAGTGTGTAGAAAGTAGCACATTTTCTCAGGTAATACTTACAGATTTATTATTTACTCAATAGATATATCTTTTATACCTTTAAAACGTAAATACTTTTTCGATTTTGTTTTAAACTACACATCGAAAAAATTATTAAAACAAGTTTAGATTTATACGTTAGAGAGAATAAGGAGTAGCTAAGAAGATAAAGATTCAATTTCTTTTTGTATTTTTCTTTTTGAAATCGAGTTTTGAAACCAACAAGATCAATTTTCAATGAACTTTAAAATTTAACTCAATGATTAAATTGTGTCGTAAAATAGTGGATTATTTAATTGGAAGGCAACACTTTATTTATAGAATATAGAAGTTCATAATCAAAATATGAAGGTACTAAAGTAGTCCGACTTGATAAGGGAAAAATATCAAAGACACCTGGCACCAGTAAGATTGGACTACATTTCTTACTGCGTTGGTTATGAACCTTCTTTACCAAGAGGTTTTGTACAAACAAGTATATTGTCTACACTTCTGTTAACGTGTAAAATATTGTCATTACTTTTACTGTGGAATTCTGTAAAAAAAACACCTACATCACACTAGTTGTTTAAAAAAAGTTATTTACAACAATGGTTCTCACTTAGACAAACTCCACCTAAGATATGACCTTTTCAATTTTAAGGTTAAATAAATTATCGTTTATTACAATTAAGAGATTTGCTCTGTGTTATTTTATGCTAAGTATTTTTATGTTTCTTTCGTCGTTTAAATTCATATGAAAATATTTTGTAACATTTAATTGTTTAAAGAAGCTATAATAATTGCAGAAGGAAATTAATTAAAAAAATAATTTTAACACCTGATTGGAATAAAATATAAGAATATAATTTTTTTAACTAAAACAATAAGTATTGGAATCCGTCAAACAAAATCAATTTTTAAAACGATAATTGAATTCCGTGTTTGTTTAAAAGGTATTTTCTCTTTTCTTGGTTTTTCGTCTGAAATTTGAAGTGATTTCAAACCCGCTTGAGAATTCTAATTTGATGTATTTCACTTGTATAATATAAATGTAATTTTGGCTGAAAAATATTATTTACAGGTAGATGGATTGTTTGACTTCTTTAAAATGACTTTCAAGCTTTACTAGTGGAAGATAAAACATAACTAAAGCCCTGTTCATTAAAAACAACGTGTCTCAGAACCCTTCACTTTTCTTTCTATTCCCTCTGCGCTCAAAATGCCGGATCTTTTAGCAAGTCACGTTCCCTCATGACTTTTCTTTCGTTCTCTTCTTTTGTCTTCTTCTCCAACAATGATCTTCTTTTTTCTGTCTGTCTTATCATCCACCAGCCCGAAACTGTACACATCCAACACGTGATTTCAGATCCCTCAACAATAAAAAAGAATTATTGTCTTTTATTCTGCTCTAGAAACACTTTTACCCTCCCCCTCTATTTAAAAAAAATTATTTTCAGTTATTCCATTTGGTGATCGTTTTTAATAACTTGAAGGAATGTAGTAAAACAAGAGTTTTGGATGTTAAAAATATGGCTGTGAATTTTTTTGGAACTTAGAAATGATTTTTGTTTATGTGTAATGGCAAAAACTTTTTACATTTTCTTTGTCCAATAACTTAACACATTACAAAGATTTTGTGCTCGAGTGATCGATTCAAATGGATACTGTACAAACAAGTTATGATTTTTTTATAGCCATTATTTAATTCTTATAATTTTTCTAACATTAAAAAATATTACCGTAGATGATGTAAAAGGGGCTTCATAAAGATTCCCCTTACATCATCTACAAAGATGCTCTGCTGCTTTTCTCAAAGATGCTAATTTTTTGTTAAATTGAAGTTTTACTTTATTATTATACTTATATTTTATATGGAAATAATTTTTTGTTAAGTTTTTTTTAAATGATATCCGTATTACTATATCGCATACCTGAACATGGGAATTTTTTGAGCGGAATTAGCTGTCACACAAGCTGATAGATAATATTAAACCTTAAAAATTCTGTCAAATTTTGATTTGAAATCTATTTTTTTTTTACTTGATAAAGATAAATCCTTGATGGAATAATTGAAAATACAGCAAATTATTTTATGATTTCCTGCAATTATTTTTATGCAAGTCCAATAAGTAAAAACAAATGACATAAACGAACTGAAACTTCTCAAACTCATAAATAACACATCACCGGCTTTTGACGTGTTATAAAATGTTAAGACTTCAAAAGAATCGCAATAACGCTTTTTGAGAATACGGACAAAAACGTCATGACTTATATAAAATCCACCCCATAATCTAAACTTTCTTCAACAGTAAAAGATAAAACCTGTTCTATTAGATAAAATTTCTGGCAAAAGTTGCTAGTAAATTTCTGTAAACTATACATAAAGAAATACGTTGACAAAATTTTGCAGCAGCAAAACAGTACTGAATACATTCGTACATAACAGATATTATCTGTAGCTCAGGATATTAAAAATAAAAGGAGAATCCGTGGCCATATGCAAACCGTCATTGGCAGAATATAAGGCATGTACCATTGATCACTATATAATACAATCGCAACCATGGATGAACTTTGAGAATTTTCTTTCGTAATCAAAATAGTAAAAATCTGTTCTCAACAGAAGTAATAATGTATCAGTGATTACAGTTATTATCTGTTTTCCAAAAAAAAAGATGTCTTTTGACAAATGGAGATGTTATTTTACAGTCAACTGCAGTAGTTTTAGATAACGGAATTGTAAAGTTGTAAAATAACATAAATAATATGTTTATCCAGCAAAAATTTTTACAGTGCACGTGGAATGAGGCCTTCTGGAAAATGCGTTACTTTTACATAATTGTAGTTTTGAAACTACCTCAAAGAATAAACTGCTTAAATTATTAAAAAAATTATTTATTAAAAAAATAATTAAATGTACCTATTAATAGTAATTTTAAGCTTAATTATTTAAAGGAAAAAATAAAAGTTGACATAGCTATATTAATTGTAAATCACGTAAATTAGTTAAACTTTAACCGTATTTTAGGTCTTTTTAATAATTGATGAAATTGAAATGTTCCAAAAGTTATTAAAATTATAAGATTGAATATTTTTGTTGGACAAAATGAACTTCAAAATTGTTCACGCTCAATTTAAAACTTAATCTATGTTTGATGATCAGTGATCTCATGCTTTTTCTAGTTCACCAATAATAAACCAACTGGTATCGTTTATGGTCCTACATTTAATAATTTTATAAAAGCCGCACACGATGCTACCTTCCTCCACTAACATCTTCCCTTTTATATATTTTTAAATGTAAAGGCAAAACGATACTTCCCCGACTTATAAATGACCCTTCACAGCTTTCTACAGAGCTATTAAATACTAAAATGTTCAAAACTAACAGTACATTCTTTAGAGAACAATGATTGATTCGAAAATCTAGTTCATAACTCAAATACTTCTTTATATCATTCCAAAATCCAATGACAGAAGTTGGTCGAATCCCGGTCGCCCATTAGCGGTAATCTCTGGACCATTTAAAATAACATGCACTCAATCATACATCTCTTCACTACATTAACTCTTGCTTTTTAATATTCAGTCTTTAAAAGAAAAAACGATGCCTGAATATGAAACTTGTGACGCTAAAATTCCCCTCCAAGTCCCAAGAGGAGCATGCCAACATTCAGAAGGGTTCTAGAATTGCATTTTGGCAGCATTGATATTAAATAAAAGAACAAAATATATTGTATTTACCTGATTTCAAAGACGCAAATTTTTACCATAAACAATATACTCATAATCACGACTTCATAGGTTTGATCTATAAAGTATTTTACGCATTTATTTACATTGTTTCGTGACAAATTCTCTATTATCGTGTTGTTAAAAGAACGCCTTTAACATTGAAGGCCATTTTTTCACAGAACATACTTCGGCCAGAGCTATGTCAACTGCACGTCTTCTTTTAGTTATCAGGATATTTTTTAAATACTTTTGCAATCATTTTATCAATTTTATTAGAAATTTTAACTAGATTTATTCATGATGTAGGAACTTTTAAATGGTTTTAAAAATTAATATTTATTGAGATTTACGCAATAAGAAAGTTCACTTCCACAAAAATTCTTGGGCTGTCAAGTATTAAAAGAGAAAAAGTTTTGAGTTATTAATGATTCACAGTATTTATTGCTGTTTACTTCCCACGTTTTTACAGTGCAGTAGGCTAGAGCAGACTTTAATCTTTACTAAACCTAAGACTTAATTTAACCTATAAATGATTAATTTAAGCTACCCACATTTAAAAACGTTGAAACAGTCTCAAAATTTACTTCAATTTATTAAAAAAAATTCTTAAGTGTAATTAGTTTTATCGCTGCCATTCAAGTTACAGGGCAATAACCCTTTAATAATTTGAATCCCTTAATAAAGCCCAAAAACAATCCAAAATAAAGCTGTTTTACTGCAAAAGGTATTTAAAAAGTTTACTTTAAAAAAAGTAGCAACAAAATAAAACAGTTATTCCTAAAATAACATGCCTTTTCCCATCTCGGTAATCGGGGCGTGTGTAGTAAGACACCATCGAAATGTGGTCGCGCAACCAGTTAACGATCGCTTTCACTGTTAATGATGCATAATTACCTTCTCGGGTGAAATAATTTGCCTTTAACTGTCATTTGCAAGGGGACTTTTGGGACCCATACTTTGGGCCATTACCACTTTTCAGTCCTGGAGAAAAAAGGGGAATATAAGGGGGATTAGGAAGCAGATGAAGGATTTTAGTATCAACTAGTGGATGAAGGGATAACTGTTTAATCTAGAAGCATACAAGGAATAAGGTGTATATTAATAATAGCGAATGTCCACTTTATGTTGTTTTGTTTCAATTATATGATGTTTTGAAGAAAGCTCTTAGTTCCGTGGCGTTAAAATTGGTAATCACCATCTTACAGTTTTTTATTGTTTCATCTGCTTTAAAATAGTTACTTGAGGGCTTGTTACAAAATTTAGAGTAAAAATTTAAAAAATAGGAGGCATGGAGATTGCATGGAGGGATTTGTTTTTGTTTAAATGTAACAATTGTTGGAAGTGTATCTAAGTAAAAATATAAATTATGTCATATTGTGAAAATATTAAAATAAATATTCGCATTCATCCGAGACAGAAAATTTATTTTGTTTCTTTTATTTTACAAATACCTCTAACGTGAGTAACTTTCTTAACCAATTTTTCTGTGACTGGCCACCAAAATATTAATCTATATATTTTACAATATAAAGATTTATATTTTGGTGGCCATAATTTGTTTCCAATTTTTCCTTCTGTTTAGTAATATTGTAATAATACTGCATGCAATTCCATGCAATAAGTACATCGGGTGTATTCAATGTAATACATATTGAACGTAGTAATATTATATGTAATAACATCGCATGCAATTCCAAATCATGTATATCGGGGGACTCTCATCATTATAAATGGAATATACATTAGATGTTATAGCGTTAAACGTCAAAATTCTTATTCAAGAAAAAGAGTTCAAAACAATACCAAAGCCTATTTCAAACTTGATGTACATTTATTTTCGTTACCACATGCCATGTATATTATAAATGCAATATATATTGTATGGATGTTAAATTAATGAAAATCTTTTATGTGTTTGTTGTTACAATAGTAGAATGCATTTGATGTATTATGGTTCCGATATGATCATTCGATATCCTAACAAAAGGGACTGATTCATAACCGACATAAAGGGAAGCGGTCCATTTAGAAGCTGTTATTAGAGTGTCTTTGTATTTCAATAACTGTTCTTATTTCATCAATCAAATTATGAAATATTTATGTGTATAAATGCACTTATATGGAATTGAAACGTATTGAGTTTTCTCTAAATAAGTTAAAACTCATTAACAGAGTTTTATATAATTTTCAGACAGAGTTTAACAAGCTTCAATTTTCAGTGTTTGGTAAAATTTTAATAACACTTACGTATTATTGAAACAAAATAAAAAAACAGACAAACTTTTATTTATGTACGCCTGAACATAAATAAAAGTTTTATGAGTTCTAAGATGATCATTCTTTATAAGTGTTGTTTTTAAAGATAAAAGACTAATTTTATGACTTCGTGAAGGAAATTCAATTCGGATAAGGAGCATACTAATGATTTAAATATGTATTAAATATATTAATGAAAATGTATTAAACCTTAGCTAATTATAGTTCTTTGAGAAAAGTAGATGAAATGGGTTTCAATACCCTATTTTTTAAAAAGAAATTAAAAAAAAATCTCTTTATTAATTCAAGTAAAAATTATAGATTAACCGAAGAACTAACGCATTACAATTTTACATAATACAGGATGTCCGAAAAGTTCCCGTACTCTAACTTTGAAGAATCACTGTTCGCATTCTATTCGGAGTTTTTTTTAGTTTTATCGTCATAAAACAAGTAGGCTTGTAGCAGTAACTATATTCTGGAACTACTTACATCTACTATTCATCCACCTTAAATTCAAAATCACCAAATATAGCATTTAGTTCTAATATAAACTTTTAAACGCCCAGTTTGGCAATTTTCATTAATTTTTTTTCCTGCAAATTCAATTGATATTCTTTATTGTTTGCTAAATTTAATTGAAGTTCAAAGAATGATTATGTAAAATTGTTTGCTAAACTAATAGAAGTGAAACATATCATAATCATAACATCGTTTTACTACTTATTTTTCGAAAATTAAAAATAATCATATTTTTAAGCAAACAAAAGGAAATAGAATGTCTCTTGTCCCTTTCTTAATAACTAAGTATCGATTGATTGTTATTATTGTAAGGTCGAAGCTGCAGGAGACAGACTAAAAAAATATATGCTAATAAAAGTGTAGATATGATTCAATATTTTAAAAATGAGAATATTTAATAAACTTTCATACTTTAATTTTGTTAATTGTTTGTGCGATTTTAAATTTGAGGAAATATTTTATTGGGAAGGAAAAACGATTGAAAAATAACGCTCAATATGGAAAAAATAATAATCTATTCTAGAGAAGACAACTAAACTAAACACAAACGGGAAAACAAATAAATTTTTATTTATCTTAATAGCTTAAAACAGCACAAAACTCTGAATTACTCTCCGCCAACCCACCTGAAAAACCAATCTATACCCTCACAAAATTATTCCACTCAACGGAAAGAACTCATGCGTTATATTTCCTTTTTTTTCTCGATTCCACATAAAACAAAACCAAATATAAACGATAGCAGATATGGATCCCAGCACATAAGGATAGAAAGTATTCGAAACTTTCGATGAAAATATTTGCCAAATATTTCAAAATCCAATTTTACGGTTTCCGTGGTAATAAGGGGCCAGTTGAGCCACATATCTCCAATATTTGTATCCTCAGAAACATTTTTTGCTGTTGCTGGTATAAAATATCACATTTGATTTTTTCGGTAGATTTTTTTCCCTTTCAATATCACATAAGACGTCAGATTTAGAGATATCATTTTTTTAAAAAGAAAGCGAGGGTATACTTTTTGAGGAGGATTGTTGAATTGTTTATGAATGTGTGTTGGTTGTGCTTTTGAATCGGAGTTTTATATAGGTTATAGCTGTTGTTGACTTTTGTAGGATTTGCTGTTGAAGATGAAGAGTGGGCTCGTGTTTTGTGCCATTCTATGATATCTGGACTTAGGGGTTTCTGTTTTATAGAGGTTGTACGAAAAAAGGAAACGATTACTTGTATAAACAAGAACTATGTCGAACTACTTTCGCAAAAGATTTCAACACCATTTAAACGAAAGTCTTTAAGGAAGGTCATATAAAGAAGCTCAGATATTTTCCACTTTTTTTCTGCAATAAAAGAATTATTATACTTAAATTTTGCAGTACCTAAAGATAATGTGCCCCATTTCAACCAATTAAATTACCAAAACAATTTTGTTTTTACTCTTTGGATCCAAAAATTAAGCAAATTTTGGAATATGGAGTGAACAAAAATATTATTGTAATCATTAGTTATTTATATTAGTTGAAAATATATATTATGTCAACTAAAATGCATGCAATATCTTGCAAAGTTTTCTTGAAAAAAAAAACATATTTTCTGTTTTGTATTAAATCAATGAAAAATATTAAAACCAACTACAATTTCTCTGTTTTCTAAGATGAGTATCAACTGGCTTATTGAGCTTGTGTTATTTCGTAAAAAAATGAAGCGATTACGTGCATAAACAAGAAAAAATTGTGTCGAATTACTTTCGCAAAAGATTTCAACACCGTTTAAACAAAAGTCTTTAAGAAGGGTCATTTTATGGAGCTCCAATATTGTATACACTTTAAGTAATAAATGAGTTATTCTACTTAAATTCCGCTGTATCTGAAGATAATGCACCCCATTTCAACAAATTAAATTATTAAATAATTAAAATCAATGTTTACTCTATGGATGCAAAACTTAAACAAATTTTGCGATATAGAGTGAACGATAAGAAATATTGCAATCATTACATTAGTTTAATTGAAAAAATATCTTATATATCAACTAATAGCCATACAATACCCTGTAAAGTTTTCTCAACGAAAAAGAAAAACTCTATTCTGTTTGTATTAAATAAATGAAAATATATTACAAACAACTACAATTTTTCTGTTTTCTAAGTTAAGTATCAAATCTTTTATCGTTGCAAACTCAAACATTTGAGTCTGAACATTTCTCAAACATTTGACTATCAAACATTTAACTGAATTTCGAATAAAATACAATGAAACATGAATAATAAGACTAAGAAAAGTTTTGTACATCAACTTCCATTAATAACAAAATATGCTCTTAAGATTCAACGAATAATCTAACGTTTTCCAAAACACATTCTAAATCAACTATCAATAGGGTCAGGTGGGGTAAAATGGGTCATTTTTAGGCTATTTTCACTTTTAAAGTTCTCTGGCAATAAAACCATATTTTTTTTAAAGATTTTTTAAATTGCATCTTAACATTGCATTATTTAAGTACATTTTTATGTAGTATAAGCATCTTTTTAAAAATTATAAATGGATTGAATTTAGTTCCATAAGTTGTGACCCATTTTATCCCACCAGGGGGTAAAATGAGTCGCATATGGTATAAAATGGGTCTTAATTCAAAATGATGACTATATAATAATTCATTTATTTGGAAATGCACTAAATAAGGAAAGTAGGTCAAGGACACTTAAAATAACTTTAATGATACATAATTACAATGTTAAGTTTTCAAAATAATATAGTTTGCGGTAGTTACAAAACGGCTCTTCCAAGACTCTTATAACATCTGACTTTTCTACAATATCCATGTCCTCTTTATCGGGAAAGACATGAAAGTTTCCTATACCATATTTTTTAACATATTTTACATGTAAATCATCTGCGTCAATAAATGTAATTTGACCAACAAATTAATTAATTGACTTTTTCCTTTGTGTTCGTTCAACTACCACCCATTTTCCAGTCAAAAGCTGTTGGCCATCGTCAACAATCTTGAGTTTAAGTGGCTCTGCTTTTGACTGGTTACTTTCGTTTAGGTTTTGAAAGAAAATCGAAATTCTTAATTTTGTCGGATTTTTTTTTACCATTCGTTGAAGTTCTTCTTGTAAATGCTCCATCACATCTGTTTCCGTCATTACTTCGCCAGATTTTTTGTCGAACTCTTTTCTCTTCTTTTTAGGGTGGGCTATCATTGGTTTCGTAAGACTTGAGGGCATGGGTGACAGAGTTGTCAGGATAGCATATTTCAGGTCTTTAAATGGAAAACATAAAAGATAGGCTTGTTGAATTGAACTAAGCGCCGTAAGAGTATTCGACATAGCTGGTGTTGAACAAGAAGGCAGGGCGGAAATTGAATTTGGTGTAACTGGTGCTGAACAAGAAGACAGGGTGGCAATTGTATTTGATGTAGTCGGTGTTGGACAAGATGGAACGGCTGCATCATCTGAAGTAACTGGATCATATGTAATATAACTGCGTTCAATGATGAAACATCCGGCTGATCAGAGACTCTTCCAGTCAACACAATCCTGTGTTCTACTGCTTTTCTATCAGAGAGAAACAATCCTGCATCTTTAAAGACCTTCACAGCATGATCTGCTTTTAAGCTTTCAAAGAGTTGCTTCAAAAGAGCTAATCCTAACTATGACCCATTTTACCTCATCCAAAGTAAATTAAAATAATAAAAAGGAAAATAAATATTTTTCTTAACTGATTGGCCTGAGGTGTTGCCTAGTAAGTACTTATATGATATAAACAAATTACATGACAAGAGTGAAGTGTTTTCTCAGTTTTTTTCAGAAGTTAGAAATCCATATGGTTTGCTCACCCCACTTTACTGTTTCGAACTTTTGATATATGCTTTGATATATAACTTTTGATTTGATACTTTTTGCTAGCCAGATTCATTAAAATAAACTTTTTACCTTATGAAATATGTTTCAAACATTTATTCAAATATCATTACAAAAATTAGTTCAGAAAAAAAATTCTATATTAAGTTACATTGGGTATTTACAAAGTGACCCATTTTACCCCAAGATCAATTTTACCCCACCCTACCCTAACTGAAGCCAATGAAACATCTCTTACCAATTCATCATTTCATATCTATCTTCATTTGATGTATACTTTTATAAAGAAAAATGTTTCCCTTAGTTATCAGCGTTATACGAATGTAATTTCTAATCCCGAGGTGTGAAATGGAGAACGACAAATCTATAAAAATAGGCACTATTACTAAACTGTTAAAAATAAATAATGCCTTAAGATAAGTTCCCTTTCAATTAATATTACTGGTTATTTTACTTCAAGAAATGTATCATCATAAGGTTATTTGAAATCGGTTTAAAATGATTTTCCCCGAAAACTTCCGATACTGTAGATTATGTTTCACTATCTCATGTTTGCACACCTGCTAGACGAGTAAAATGTTTGAGTTCAATTACCATCGTTTCGTGAATGAAGAGCGTCCACGATAAGAAAGAGACAACTTTAATCACCTATACTTAAAACAAAATATTAATTTTATGGATGAAATTAAAAAAAAAAGGTAAAAAGACTGTTTTGGTTATATTTTAAATTTTAACTCGAAATCGAAAATTCTACAATAGAATCCTTTTTTAGACTATTTCTCAAGGTGGTCTTTCTGATTTTTATTGTACGGCTTCTTCAAATACTAATGGAAGGAGAAAATGATAAAACCTCTTGAATTGGGCGAAGTTTTTGAGCTCCTTTTTCTTTTTATTAGAATATCTACTTTTTATAATTCTCCAAAACTTTGTGCTTACTTTTGTTTATAGGACAATCGACGCATCTTCCTATTTAATGTGAGTTGAATCAACCAAAAACCTCAAATACTCGATTACATCTTTCGTATAATAATCAAGAGCCATGACAAAATATCTGAATTTCACCAATATTGAAAGATGAATGGTATTAGTATTCTCTTTATACATTTTGCAAGTAAACTGTAAACTTTGCGATTAACAGTTCCCTCAAAGAATACTGGTTTGGACGCAATGCAATGCATGATTAGCTGCACCATCACTTTCCGATCGAATTAATCTTTTAGTTCGATTCAATATTTAAGTACAACTCGATCGCGAGAGGAAAAATGATTGTACTTATTGCCATCATTCTGAGTTTCAGCTGACCAAGATAGAATAAATTTGTTATATATATATATATATTTTAGCAATTTTTCTTTTCCTGTTGTGCTTCATTTTTTATGTACTTTTGAACTGTTTTGTCCTTAAATTTTAAACTAATTGTCCTGTTTTATGATTTTGTGCACGGATCATTTTGTTAAGTTAAGGTTTTGGGCGATTTGGGGTACTGAAATATAATGTCAATCGACAAAAATGTTCTTGACCTTTGTAGTGTTCTTAAAACACATAAAGTAGTTTTCTTTTTGAGATCTTTTTCCCAAAATGTTGAGAAATTTCGATAGGCCCTTGTTTATCTTACTTTTATAAAAACTGGTAAATTCATCACTTTTAAAATTTTCAGGATTTTAAAACTGTTAGCATCGGTATTATAATTATGTATGATTTCTTTTGTAACAACGTTTGGTAAATGAACTGGCATTGCCAACGTGTAGCAATAAAAATAATTAAACTATATATTATTTTAAAGCGTGCTTGACTTATTGTCGTTTGATAATAGGAAAATTTCTGTTCAAAATATTGATTGCGTCTGTTTAGCTAATTGAGTTGTCTTATTCTTATTGTGGAGGCTGTAAGTATATTTTGAAGTTGATAATGGTGTAATCATGTTTTTCATTTTGTACTGTTTGAAGTTTAAAATAATTGCACTGTTAAAAAATTTCGTACTTGATTTCACCAAAAATATGGTTTCTAGTGGCTGCAACGGCTGTGTGGAGAAACGTTTAACTTTTTTTTTTGGTTTTAGGTTGAACCTTTATTTCAGATTTCCCAACCAAAACTGAAGAATTGTTCAACCGAATTCCAAAAATATGGTGACACATTCCACCACACAGCTGTTGCAGCTACTAGCAACCATGTTTATGGTAAACGTAACACAAATGTTTTAACTATGAAGCATGAATCAAAGTATTAATATAAAATTTAGGTGCTTTGGAGTATAACATTTAAGATTTCTGTTTCAATTTTATAAAATTGGTAATTATTTACGATTTAAAAAAGGCTTTTAGTATTTTTATACGAAATGTAATTAAAGTAAAAATTATTAGAGAATATTTAGAATTTTTTTACACTTGCACAAATCTTTAGAATAGTTTAAAAAAAAGAAAACGTTAATTATTTGATTATAGAACATAAAATTATTTTTATTTCAGTAAATTTTTTTTATAAAGTGTAAGCTAATTCTAAATTTTAAGTAAAACTAATCAATAAAAATAAATGTTCAATAGAAATATCTAAAAATATACTTAATAATTTTTATTTCAATCACAGGACTTAAATTTATTTCACATACAGAACCTGTGCCAACCAATCTATCGAATATATTAAAATGGAATTCCTTTTCAAAACTATTTTCTTACTGATATACTGCTTATTTCATTAAAAATCACTAAATCACCGATGTTCATTAAAAAAAAGTAATTTAGCTTCACAGCATGAAATGGATTACATTTTAACAAACTGTATAATAGGAGGGTTGTTAGTTTTATTTTGTTTCTTAAAAAGTGAAAACTGTTTTTCCCTCAAACTGTTATGCCATTATCTGCCTAGCAGTTTATCACGCACCCATAAATTTTAATACACCGTTAAAATCTCAATTCTTTTAACATCATTTTAGCAGCAGATAGCGACACATACGAAAATAAAATACAGGCAGGGTCATTTCAATCTCTCGTTCAATTATACGAAGTTAGGCCGTTTACTTTTGTCTCAATCCCACTTGATGATCCAATGGGCAAACTTTATCCTTCAATTAGGTAATGTTTACTATTTATTTACTTAAACCTTTACTTAGTAAATTTTGAGAGGAGTATTTTTGTGTTGGATTCGTTTTTATTCATACTTTTCCCACTTGCCTAATTAAATTAGAATATAATTAAGGTTAGGTTGAATAATCGTCTCATTAGAGCTACACGTGAACTGGAATAGAAAATTAAAATAAAATTATTTAAGAGTTTTCAAATTAATTGAAATCTGTAATTGGAAATAATAAAATAAAAATAAATTAAAAGCAGCTTACTAAAATTGAATTAGTTACTGCTACATGAAATTTTATAACAACTAATTTAAGTTTTAACAAATAAGTTAAAAAGTAAAATTAAAATGATACAGAAAAAGATTATTTTACGATAATATAATTTTAAATTTACTTTTTTTCAAGCTCAAGCAGACATACATACATTTCATAGCTCTAAAAGGTGGCAATGGCATTGGCAATAATTGAAGTGAATTTTTAATCTAAACCACCAGTTAACTGAAAATGTAAATGCACAATCTAGATATTTTCAATTTACTTTCGTTCTGTATTTAAAATGGTAGGATTAACATTAAATAACCTCCGCTGAAGCAAGTGTGTTCTGCGATTTAATGGCCGCTGTTTAATTATCCGCGAGTTAGAAACCGCTTAGAATTTCTCATTAAACGAAGGAAAATGGAGAATAATTTTTCCTGTTCTACAAGAAGGCTCTAAATTTCGAAACTGGATGAAGACAGGTGGTTAGCCTTCCATATTCTGACGTGCATTAAAAGAAACCAAATTTTTCCCATCTCCAGTCAATTTCGTGAGTAATGAAAATGAGGATATCGATTAGGATATTCTTTTCGTCGCTTTGTTATGTTTGAGGGTTAAAGAAAGATAGAGCTATTTTTATTTCGTAATACTGGAAACGAAAATTTTGATTAAGGTGAAACTTCATTATATTTAAAGCTATTTTGATTCGGAGTGGACAGATTAATAAAAATTTTTATGTCTTACTGTTATTTGCATAGTTTACTTAATAGTTGAAATTTCTAAGGATTTATTTAATAAGTTTAAATAGTAATGCAATAAAGAAGAGTTTACATAAATATTTTTAAAAGTAATCATTAAAGGAATACAAGTTAATATTTTCGTTATAATAATAAAGCTTTGACTTAATATTCTTGCAAAGTGAAAATGACTGGTAGGTATGAGATTAAATGGTACAGAAATAATCTTATAATATTGAATTTATTTCCCAATGTAATTTAATGCAATCGTATCACATTGTAAAAATGTAATTTAATTAGAAACTACAAATGATTTACTTGAAAATATAGCTGTTAGCTGACTCGCTATTTTTTGCGTGTACAAAGTGATAAAAGATATAACGATAGATTATAATTAAAATAAAATTCTAACTGTAAATTGAAGCATTAGTTAGTTAGTTAATTTATTAACTAAAATGAATTGCAATGTAATTAAAGAACTTTGGATAAGAGTTAATATATGAGTGTTATATACTTGAAATAGATTTCTATTACAAAAAAATAATGAACCTTTTAAAATGTTAAGTATATAAATAACTCTGCGATACATATTCTTTATTTAAGAATTAATCAATGAAGTCTGTTCATAAAAAGCCATCTTTCTAAAAGTTCTTCTGGATGGGTACTTTAACTTCTTCGTGATGAGAATCCCCATCGCTTCAAAGTTAGCGAAAAACTTCGAACCCAACTACATTTCTTCTTAAGTACCATTTACTTTCCTACACTTCATCCACCGCCAAAGTTCGAAAGTCTATGAAGACATGCTTCAAAATTAAGCGTGCCGCCGCTCAACATAAACGGTAATAAAATAATGTATCCAAAAAGCGAGGGCGCCCGACTGAAATGAGATTTAGTTTGCTGCTACAGAAATAATTTATTACGAACAAATAGCAGCCAAGAGGAGGTTATTGGAAACAGGAAAAAGAGAACTTTGAAAGATAAAATACCTGTTAGGACCCAGTGTTAACTTGCCACTGTGTCTGTTCTCCTTCAGAATAAATGGTCCGAACCGTTTTTCTAATGTTTAAACATTCTTAAACACATGTTTGAGATGAGCTGCGGTTATTTGTTGCAAAACGTTTTGCATTTAATTTGTTTTGTAAAGAAAAATTTGCCAGGGTTCTTGATGGGGGTTGTTTATTTTTGATGTTTTCTTTGGCGGGGTGCCAGTGAATTCTTTTTAAGAAAAAGGGATTTCTGACTGAATATGGTGGTTAAGTTAGAAATGTAAATGAAAAGGTTAATAACTTAACAATAATGTTTTTGAATAGTTTCACAACATGAAGGGGGCTTTTAATAAAGTAACTACCGTCGATGCGGGTAAATTTGGTCCAAAATTCTAGGTTTTTTTTACAAGAGAAGAAAAATAGAGCTACAAAAAATATTTCAACACTTTGAAATTACCATGCATTTTAAGTATTGAACTTTTAGGAATAATTTTCAAGCATGTTTTATAAATTTTATAAATTAAAAAAAAATGGCGTTAGTCTAAAAAATTAGGACAATGTTAGAATCCGGGCGGGTAATTTTGGTCCAATCATGAAATACATTAGAAACATACTTTTTACCATCCTTAAGTGCTGTGTTACAAAATTAAATAGCAATTATAAAGTGTATGAAGAGAGAAATGACAAAGTTATAAGTTACAAAGTAATTAAAAATGGCTTGTAACTTAACATTTACAATGCAATGCATCGTAGAATGACATTACATTGTGAATAACGCGATTGATCGCCGCATAAAGAAAAAAATGTTAACTTTAATTTTAATTAAGGAAAATTAACTTATTTATAGAAGAAAGATTTAATAACAAATATCTTTATAAAAAGCAAACGATTTTATTATAAAAGGAAAACAATAACGTATTCGTAATTAGAAATTAAAAAATGTATACATTACGAAATTAGCGATATAATATTGTACGTTTCTTGCATTTTATATTATTTAAAATTATTTAATTTTTGAAAAAAATCATCTAAAAATTGGGTAATCATTAGAGTAAGACTTCTTCAAAAATAATTAAACAGAATACATGTTTACATATATTTTTTAAAGTGTAAAGTTCCACTAAGAAATCCTTACATCTTGGACCAAAGTTACCCGCATTCATCGGCAAAAGTTTTCTAGTGACCAATAATTAGATATAGCTTAAAAAAGTATTCGATTTAGATAAAAACAAACGGTTTAATATCCATATTCATAAATAAAAAAATATAATAAAGTGTTTTATTTAGCTATTTTCAATATTTTTAGGTGTTCCAGGTGATAAAAGTTGGAAGGAATATATTTTTGTCATTAAATGTTCGTAAGAATACAAACGACACTTGTGGTATTGCCAAAATTAGAATGAGATTTTTTTAACATGAAATAAAAGGTAATGTTTTCATCTTTGCAAAAATGTAAAACAATTTAAGATGGGATCATTTTATGAAGAGAAATTAAGAAGCAAAACTTTTACGATGCCTGGACCAAAGTTACCCTCCAAAGCCAAAGATACCCGCTTCGATAGTACTTAATATATAAATTTTCTAAATTCTATTTAGAAATTATAAAAGAGGTAAATTTGATAAAATAGAAAAATAAAGAAAACTATATATATAGCAACGTTACTTGAATTCAGTGAGCATAAATGAGAGAATACAGATGAACTTAACTTTTATTCTAATTCACAAAGCCAAAAAAAACCTAACTTTTCGAAAGGCCAAAAAGACAAACAGATTTTTTTAAAATAGAACTGCGCGAGACGTTAGTTGAGTCGTTGCGAGAGAAAATGTAATAATTACTCTCGTGAAATAATCCTGCACAAAATAATAATACAAAATAAGTTCGCTACAGACTCCCCCTCTGGATTCGCTGACGTCCCGGCAAGGATCCAGCAAGAGTGTCTTGTTCAGTTCTTCTTGGGACGACCTCTCTTGCGTAGAGGGTTTACAGGGCTCCCGTTGTCGGGAGACTCAAGGCAAGGGCGTAGAGCGGAAGTGTGGTACACTCCCAATGGCACGTCCGGATTATTTGGATTTGCCACTTCATAGCTGGTTAGCGAGCGTTGAGTTTTCACTATATACGGTCCGTCACGTCGTGGCATGAACTTGGCAGATTTCTTGTTAGCTTTGCTGCTTATAGGGTGAGTGGTGACCCAGACTTTATCGCCAGGTGCGTACTGTACTGCATTTCTGCGCTTTTTGTCTGCATACTCCTTTCGCTGATCTTGTTTTTCTTCCACTCGGTCTCTTATCTCCCGACTCAAATTTGCAAACTTACACAGGTATGGTGTGATTTCCGCTACGAAGTTGTCGTTGTGAATTACACTGCGTAAGTCATGATTCACGTCATCTGGCGTGCGCAGTTCTCTTCCAAATTGTAGGAAGGCAGCAGAATATCCAGTTGAGGAGCAATGGGCAGTATTCATGGAAAATCGAATCATTGGCAGCTTTTCGGACCAGACTGTATGAAGGCCGTTTCCAACTAAGATTGCAATTCGAGGTTTTAGATCTCTATTTTTCCTCTCAACTGGGTTAGCTTGAGGGCAATAAACTGGAGTAAGAATTTGGGCAATGTCTAGTAGATTACAGATTTGCTGCATCACTGCACTGACGAACTGAGAGCCATTGTCAGAAATGAGACGTCTCGGTAGTCCATATCTTAAAATTACCTCTTCTAGCAAGGTTATAGCACACTCTCGGGCTGTGGCCTCTTGTAATGCGAAGAGTTCTACCCATTTCGTTGATGTATCCTCCACGATGAATATCCATTTTTTCCCATCTGGTGTTTCGGGTAGTGGGCCAAAAAGATCAATTGCCAAAGTCTCAAAACGCTGGGAATACACTGGTGTTCTTAAAAGTCCAGCCGGTTTTTGATTTTCGGCTTTATATCTACTGCAATCAGGGCATTTCTTGACGTAGTTGGAGATAAAGGATCTCATTCCTGTCCAGTAGTATCTTTTGGAGATTCTTTGAAATGTCCCCTCCTCACCATAGTGACCAGCAGTTGGGGCATCATGATGTTCTTTTAGAATGTTGTCCCATTCTTGTTTGGGTACTACCAACTGCGCCTCTTCAGAGTCAGAATCTGGTGAGTATCTGTAGAGTACTCCTTGGGTCATGAGGTAACCGCGGTTCGTCCAATTAAGGGAATTCTCGTTCTTGGAACTTTGTTCAAAAGTCTCTATTATTGTCTTCAAATTTTGATCTTTGAGTTGTTCTTCCCTAATGTCACTAGCCGACCTGGTGGGGAGGTCCACCATAACAGCACAGGACTCGCACTCTAATTCACCATGTGTGCACTGAGGTCGGGAGAGCATATCTGCAACTACATTTGCTTTTCCAGGCACGTATTCAAGCTTTAAGTTGAATGTTTGTATTTGTAGAGCCCATCGAGCTAGGCGCCCTGTAGGTGTTTTCAAACTCAACAGCCACTTCAGCGGTTGATGATCCGAAACGACCCGGATTTCAGCTCCTTCGATATATCCTCTAAACTTCTCTGTTGCCCAGACGACGGCTAGCGCTTCTCTTTCAGTGGTTGAGTAATTTCTCTCAGCTGGATTAAGAAGGCGACTGGCATACTCTATCGGGTGTTCTTCCGAACCTTGACCTTGACTAAGGACAGCTCCCAAAGCGTAGGCTGATGCATCAGTTCTCAGAAGGAAGGGTTGGCTCTCGTCTAGTTGTTTGAGGACTGGTGGTGAAATTAGGCTTTTCTTCAAGGCATCAAAGCTGTTCTGCTCTTCCGAACCCCAAGTCCAGGCAGTTCGTTTTCTTGTAAGATTGCTCAGTGGTTTTGAGATTCCTGCAAAGTTAGCTATGAAACGTCTGTACCAGCTGCATGTCTGTAGAAATGATTGAACCTGCTTTACATTTTTCGGAGGAGGAATATCCATAATGGCTGACACCTTGGCAGGATCAACTTCAATTCCGGAACTTGTGATGTAATGTCCAAGGTATTTGACCTTCTGACAAACGAAGTGACACTTTTCACGATTTGCTTGTAACTTGAATTGTTGAAGTCTTTTGAATACTTGGCGCAAATCGTCGAGATGTTGTTCAAAAGTTGGGGACATGATAATTATGTCATCTAAATAAGCTAGTGTATTGACCTTTAGCCCATTTCTGAAAATGTCTATCAATCTTTGGAAAGTTGCTGGAGCGGTTTTCAATCCGAAAGGCATTCGTGTGAAGCGATAAACTCCAAAGACACAAACAAAAGCAGTTTTATCCTTGTCCGGTGGGTACATCTTGACCTGGTGGTAACCTGCTTTTAGATCAATTGTGGACATAAAGTTAGTCTCTGAGGCTTTCTGCAGCAGGTCATCCATCCTCGGTAATGGATAAGGATCAGATTTAGTGACTGCATTTAATTTTCTGTAGTCTACGCATAATCGGAATTCTCCATTCGGCTTAGGAATTAGCACAACTGGTGCTGCATAAGGTGAGTCACACTCTTCTATAATTCCAGAGGCAAGTAGAGAGTCCAATTCCTTCTTGAGCACCTCCTGGCGCGCTGGTGACATGCGATACGGTGTAGTGGCCACCGGGGGTGCATTTCCGGTGTCAATACGATGCTCCATATATGGTGTAGGGCCTCCCCCTGAATTGAAGGTATCCTGGAATTCCATTATTAACTTGTTCAATTGGGTTCGCTGCTTAGGGGGCAAGCCTTCTCCTTCCTCTTCTCGAAGTTGATATTTGATTGGTGGCTCAACCTCTTCAATCTGGGATGTTGCTAAGTCTTCAGGCATTACGCCCGGTTCAGGAACATCCTGTTGTAAGACTTCTGGTTCTGGAACAGCTTCTACTGGCCGTAAGAGGTTAACCGGAATATCTTCCTGGAAGTGAATCTTCCGCTTTGGGTTCTCACAGAAGTGCAAATTTCTGTTCTTCATGTTGAGTACGATACCAGTCTTTTCCAGAAAGTCCGTCCCAAGTAGAGTTCGATTTCCTTTTGCACTTGGCAGAGCCAGAATATCCAATGGTACGGATTTATCTTCAATCCTAATGTTCACTGTGGCGGTGTACGCTTCTTCGGTGGATTTGCATCCATTTGCCAATGTCATTGCAATTTTTGTGGGTTGGAATTTCACACCATTGTGCAACAGACAGGAATATAAAATCTCTCCAGCGACCGATCTGGAAGCGCCAGTGTCTGCACAGACTCGAGCATTTACTCCTGATATGTTGGTGTCAATCAAAGCCAGAGGTGAGTTTGTTTTGTAGTAGGTGTGCATAGTCAAGAAGTTGACAGCAAACTTCTCATCTCTTCCTGGTGAACAGGTGGGACATTTAGTTTTAATCACGCCTATTCTACCACAGCCATAACAGCTGACAGTTGGCCTTTCCACATTTCCAGTTTCATTTCTAGGGTTAGAGGGAAACGTTTTTATTTTCTGTGGACCAGGTTTAGAATTTCGGTTAAACTCGTTACCTTGACGACACTTCGGAAATTCATTCCTTCTAGGCTCTTGAGAAGTAGCCTTTTGCCTTACGCTTCTAACTTCGTCGTAAGAGTCCAACTTGTTCGCAAGTTCAATAGGATTTACCAGATCCGACCAATTGTCCAGGAAATGGTCTCTGACATCGGGTGGAACGCGACGCTTAATTTGATCACTGATCATCAAGTCACACAGAGGTTTAAACTCTGTTATTCCAAGTCCCGATATCCATCCGTCAAAAAAGTTCTGCAAATCAAAGTAGAAATCACGCCACGTAGTGTCAGGGCTTCTGCGATGTTGCGTAAACAACTGGCGAAACTTCTCGGCACTCATCTTAAAACGCTTTAAAAGAATTCCTTCACATAGTCGTATTCCTGAACATTTTCTTCACTTTCTTGAGCAATAAGTTTAGCGATGTCTTTTGGGAGAAGACCGACCAAGTACACAACCCACTTTGTGACTGGTATCTTTAAAAATGTTAACTGTCTTTCGAACAGGTTCAGGAACAGGCTGATGTCATCACTTTTTGCATCGAAGCTAGGAATTAACTTTTCGAATCCAAATTTTGGAAACCCTGTGTCGGTTGACGATGAAGAATTCGGATTTTCCAAATGAGATTGCAATCTCAGTTTTTCTAGTTCGAATGATCGTTCTTGTTCAAGATTCAATCGTTCTTGTTCAAGCTTCAATCGTTCTTGTTCAAGCTTCAATCGTTCTTGTTCAAGCTTTTCTTCTTTTTCTTTAGCAATTCTCAATCGTTCTTGTTCAAGTTTTTCTTCTTTTTCTTTAGCAATTCTCAATCGTTCTTGTTCAAGTTTTTCTTCTTTTTCTTTAGCAATTCTTTCTACGATGATTTCTTCAAGAAGTGTTTTCACATATTCAAGTTCTTCTTTATAAACTTCACTTTGCTGAATGTTGTTTTTTATTTCTATGACTTTGTTATTTACATCATACTCTATATTTAAGTCATCAGCTAACCTTTGCAAATCAGACTTTTTTGCTTTAGCAAAGAATGACATGGTATCAATGTAAATCTTCTAAGGTATCAAATATTAAGTCAGACTAATATATACTTGTATACTTTGTTAACAAAATTGCTAAGCAGGTTTGTCTACCTTTTATTTTAAAAGTTCAAAAATATTTTTCTCGTTGCAAGTATGAACACTTATTAGTAACAATTCACTATAACCTCATTAAAGTTAACAGGGATAAAAAAAATAATATTCTTCAGGTACTAAAGGTAGGTATACACATGGAATTTTATAAAAAGAATTCCTATCATCTTGGATTTATTTCGACCGAAATGTTCCCAAACCAAATTTGAATTGGATAATTCAATTTTCCTTTAGTTCCTGATTTCACAATTAGCAAGACAGCGCAAAAGGGTTTTACTTATCTTTCTTCTCGGCGACCTTCCATAACCAAACCGTTGAAAAAGTCGCCATCTTGCATCGTTTCACTACGTTGAAAATAAGACTGCTAACTTCTTTCTACAAGTTCACCAAATAACTATTTCAAATATCGTAGATCGGGCCACGAGTTGGAGCGCCAATTTATAGCAACGTTACTTGAATTCAGTGAACATAAATGAGAGAATACAGATGAACTTAACTTTTATTCTAATTCACAAAGCCAAAAAAAACATAACTTTTCGAAAGGCCAAAAAGACAAACAGATTTTTTTAAAATAGAACTGCGCGAGACGTTAGTTGAGTCGTTGCGAGAGAAAATGTAATAATTACTCTCGTGAAATAATCCTGCACAAAATAATAATACAAAATAAGTTCGCTACATATATTAATATAAAACAACGCAACCAAATTAATTTTTGTAGGCATAAAAACATTTATAAGCGTTTATCACCACTGAAATACTATACTTGGGTCGAAGCATTATTATCTACTTAATCGACTAAATTTATAAGTAACTGAATTTTTAATTATTTGTCAAAGCAAAATATGACCTCAAACTTATTTTCTACTTTAGCTTTGACACATAAAAGAAGTTATTATAATTATTTTATTTATGAGACGCACAGCAACATAAGCGATAAAACTTGAATTGATCAAACTTAAAAATATAGGGGGAACCAGAGACACGTGGCCCAACTTGTAGTTTTTGGCTTGTAACTTTTAAAAAACACTATTTATGGATGTGCAAATGCAGTCAATTTATACTTCATAAAGTATTACACAATATATATTAGTATTTTACTGAAGTATTAACTGCAGTAGTAGTAAAACATAAATTATTTCAAACTTTAGTTTTGTCATGGATCCCAATGTATAGGGATGCAAGACCCACCCATTATTAATACGTGACACAACCCATATCTTTGGTAAAATGAATAAAAATTATCAAACTTCCTTAACATTATAACAAAACTAACATCATATAAAGTTTATATGATGTTAGAGACAAAATTATTACGTATATTTTTAACTCATTAATAATTCTTATATTAACGAATTAAATTATTCAATTTTAAACGTAAAGTCTTGTTTTAATACATAACTCGAGATTCGTTTATTTTGCAGAGAAAACAAATGTGGTTGAAGAATCGCTTCTATTTTATCAATATCAACTTGAGATACATTATACATTTCAGGCCATTTAAAACATTGTCCATTGTTTCTTATTTCAAACTGAATTGCAATATCGTCAGAATTTTTTTTTCTTGTACCTTCCTAACAAATCTTCTTATGTTCCATTTTTCTATAATATTTGATAAGAACCCAATCATTTACTTCTGAAACTCTCATGATTCTTTGAAAAATTTACTTGGTCTGCTTCTGTCTACTTTTTGTATTATATACTTGGGTCACATGTCCTTAATTGGCTTGGGTCAAGTATCCCTAGTTGCACTTTTTTTTGCTTAACCCCGTAACAAAGTATTTTGAAAATAAATTCATTAAAACTATTATGCATGAACCATAGCTAAAAGCATGAACAAAACAAGTAACTAATTGAAAAAATATTTCCTTTAAACCAAAAAATGTAGACCCAAAAATATTATGGCATCATAAATTTACTTTCAGTGTATGAAAACGTATTTCTTGTCGGCTGACAGAAAGGAAAGAAGTGATGCCACTTTCAACTTATAAAACTTTTCCAATGCCGAGAAAAGCTCATTGGGTCATATATCCCTATGGGCCAAAAGTCCCCAGTTCCCCCTATTATTTATCTTACAGAGAAAGAAAATTTTGGTTAAATAAAAGGTTTTATAGAGTGTGTGCAGTTTATATGTTTGCAGCAAATTAATATGCAGCAAATTAATATGTTTGCTAAAAACCTTACTGATCAGTACTCTTTAAAACATATTTCAGTTGCTAAAGATAATATACGTAGAATTATTTTTTCTTAAATGCACAATAGGAAAAATACTCCAATTAAAACTCCCTTCCTCAAAATGAAAAACATTCATATTTTTTTAATTAAAAGAGATCCTTTTAAGTTGGAGCTCTGTTATTTTATAATTATCTTTTAATCCAAAATATTTTTCTAAAAGATTTTTTCATACTTTTTGTTCGGGTGTTCTTATTTCGCCGTAATTAACGGCCTAGGAATTGTAATGAATAACAAAATAAGATAGTGGAAAGAAATGCTTAAATTAAATAAGTTTCATGACACCGTTGAAAAGAAAATGAACCCAATACCATTATTTTCAAGAGAAACGCAGATTAGAAGGATTTAAGAAAAAATCAATTTTATCTACAGAATTATAAAATGCTGGTTTTATTTTAGGATTTGTTTACTTTTAATTTTTACTCATTTTTATTTTGGAAGAATTGATTGCTGTATAAATTTATAAATAATATGGATTTACTATAAAATTTTTTTAAAAATAGGAATAGTAATTTATTGATTTAAGTCAAAAACTGAAAATGTTGACCAGCTTTACTATTTTGTTTCTAATAAAAAAACTTTAGATAAATACACAAAATAGTTTATGAACCATATTTGTATAAATGCAAATACATTTTTTCAATACATGACGACGGAACTTTATTTAAGCTCCAAACCAGCTGTATAGTTTCAAGACCCTTTTAATTATGTTAGTATCTAAATTCTATCTATTTCTAAATGTTTTCTATCTATTACTAAATATCTATCTAAAAGTACAGTTCCAAAACCAGTACTCACCCGGCGAAGACGATGAAGCAGTCTAGCCTGTTCCACGAGTCGCTCATGTAGGCCCCTTTTCCAGTGATGCCCATGGCCACTGTCTTGATGAGCATCTCCACGGCGAAGAAGGCGAAGATGAAGTCGTCGAACACCTGCAGTAGCCTGCACCTTGACGAACTGCAGATCTCGTCGGCGCAGGGTTGGTACATGCCCAGGGTGATGCAGTTGAAGAGGATGGCCATCATGCTCACTCGCTCGAACCACGTGGAGACAGAGAGTCAAGAAGCGTAACGGTCCGGATATATAATATTTCTATATAACGGTTCAGATACATAGCACTTATATGTAACGGTTCCGATATATAGCATTTATATATTAATGGTTCAGATGCATAGCATTTATATGTAACGGTTCCGATATAAAGCATTTATATATTAATGGTTCCGATATATAGCATTTATATATTAATGGTTCAGATGCATAGCATTTATATGTAACGGTTCCGATATAAAGCATTTATATATTAATGGTTCCGATATATAGCATTTATATATTAATGGTTCAGATGCATAGCATTTATATGTAACGGTTCCGATATATAGCATTTATATGTAACGGTTCCGATATAAAGCATTTATATATTAATGGTTCCGATATATAGCATTTATATATTAATGGTTCCGATATATAGCATTTATATATTAATGATTCAGATATATAGCATTTATATATTAATGGTTCCGATATATAGCATTTATATATTAATGGTTCAGATATATAGCATTTATATATTAATGGTTCAGATATATAGCATTTATATATTAATGGTTCAGATATATAGCGTTTATATATTAATGGTTTAGATATATAGCATTTAAATATTAATGGTTCAGATATATAGCATTTATATATTAATGGTTCAGATATATAGCATTTATATATTAATGGTTCAGATATATAGCATTTATATATTAATGATTCAGATGCATAGCATTTATATGTAACGATTCCGATATAAAGCATTTATATATAATGGTTCAGACATATAACATTTATATACTCCAAATACAAATAGTTAAAATTAAACAAATACAAATGGTTAAAATGAAAATTTACTTACTGTGTTACATCACTTGAAATCTAAAGCAAGTAGGCTTACAATCAAAAGAAGCTTACTTCTAATAAAATATATATTATAGAGAGAATTTATGCTCAAATACAAATGGTAAAAATAAAAATACTTACACACTGTGTTACATCACTTGAAATCTAATGCAAGTAGGCTTAGAATAAAATAGAAGCTCACTTCAAATTAAATATAAATAGCATTTATGCTTAAATATAAGAGGTTAAAATAAAAAGCTAACTTACTGTGTTAAGTCACTTGAAATCTAATGCAAGCATGCTTAGAATCAAATGGAAGCTTACTTCGAATTATCTGTAGTATTTATGCTCAAATACAAATGATTAATATAAAAAGGTAACTTACTGTGTTAAGTCACTTGAAATTTAATGCAAGTACGCTTAGAAACAAGTTGAAGTTCTTTTCAAATTAAATATATAGATAGAATTTATGCTCCAATATAAATGGTTAAAGTAAAAAGGTAACATACTGTTTAAAGTAACATGAAATGTAATGCAAGTACACTTTAAATCAAATGAAAGCTTACTGCAAATGAAATGCAAACTCACTTTAAATCTAATGCAAGTACATTTTAAATAATCTGCAAACGTATTTTAAATCAAATACAAACGTATTTTAAATACAACAAGCATGCATAAAAAAGAAAAGGCAGTTCAAATCAACTGCAAGGACATTTCAAATTTACTGCAAGAACATCCCAAACGAAATGCAAAACATTTCAAATCAAATGCTGGAATAACTAAAATCAAATATCAACATGCTTTAGGTCAAATTTAGGTCAAAGGTAAACAGTCTTCAAAGTGAATACAATAATGTTCCAAATGCAATTCAAGAACATTTTGAAATAAATGCAAGACGTCTCTATTGCAAATATACTTTAGATAAAACGCAATCATACTTTAAAGAAAATCTTAAAAAAATCAATTAAAATCCAAACAAACAAATTTAAAATTAAAGTTACAAATATCAGCACATACTTGTTTGCAAAAATTAAAATTCCCCGACTGATGTTGGAAGAAATTAGTTGTTAAAATTAATTGTGTATGTAGATATGAATTGCTAATTTCCTCCAAAACATTTTCTCTTTTTAAATTATCATTACTAACCAAAGAAGTTTTGTATTTAAAACATGAAAGATTCTTTGATTAAAATTTGACGAATATCTGGAACTTGAGCTGTTTGTAAGCAGTACATAGTTTAATTATACAAATATAGATTTTGCCTTCGATTTGTGATAATATTCCAACTAGGGCGGCCCAATTAAATATTTTATCACTTATTTCCAATTATTATATTTTAAAAACAGAGAAAAAACATCAAAACTCCCATTGCCTTGGTATTAATTGCAAACTATACCAGACCCCTAGATTCATATCTCTTCGGGTGAAAACGGAAGCTATCTTTTATTTTTAATTTCAATATTTAATATAGGTTTTTAATTAAAGAAATAAAGCATAGATTATTTTGAGTTTAAATAATTGTAATCACATCATCATCATTATCATTATTATTATTGTTAACCACAGATAAAATTGAAGGCTGCAAAGTATTATTTTACGTCTAAAAAAATCTTGGAAAAACTCTACTGTTCTTAAATATTCCCCGGAGTCTATTTTCATGTTAAATTGTGCAGTTAAGAATTTTCAACGATTCAGAACAGAGTAAAAATAAAGCTTAACAAAGATTAGCTAGAACATTGAATATTAAGTAAAAATAAAAAGCTTTCGCAAATCCCTACGGTAAATTTTCATTCCTAGTAAAACGCTGATTTACATTTGCAAAAGAAAGCATTGTAGATGAGGTAAAAAAGTGTGAGTTTTGGGCTTTGTGATTGCAGTGTTTGTTTTTAAATTAAAATTGGCTTGGAAAGTGAATGAATGAAATTTTGCTGATTATATTTTAACTAAATTTTATTGCATTATTTTTTAGATAGAAGTAATAACGTTTTATGTTGTAAGATTTTCTAAATAAAATTAAATATCTAATTGTATAATATATTAAAGAGAATGTGTAAATATGCAGGTATATATTTTGATAACTAAAAATATTTACTTCGTTATTTTCTTTATCCCTTCTTTTGTAGATTATAAGTTAACAATGTTTTTAATGATAAACTAATTAATATAGAACAAAACTGATAAATTAAGATAAATAATTTAGTTAAGTTTAATTAAATTGTTACTTTAAAAGAGAACTTACCCATGCTAAGAACGTATGCATTTATATTTTGAAATAAAAAAATATTTACTACTATCTCTTCTAACTCAGGTGCCCTTATGCAACAAAACCAATATTTACCATAATATGTATAAATATATTTTAACCTATCCCTTATCGTACGAAAAAACTTCCATTCCAATGATTTCCTTAATCGTTTTAGAATTGAAAGGTTAAGCATCAGTTTTGAAAATATACAACATACTTCAAATCAATATAATAAACAAATTTTTGGTATGATAAGAAAATTCTGCATACCAAGTTTCAATTTGCATAACTCCCGACGTCGTATCCAACATCCAATCGATTTTATTTTTGTTCGATCTTTTCGTTTTAATGGCATATTCTCGTGTCAAGTGACCATAAAGGTTTGAAGAGATCAATCTTCAGGAATGTCGTAAGATTTGTAGTTTATTATAAATGTTATCTTCAGTTTACATGAAGAATTTACATTAATTTGAATACGATATAAAAAACCTACATTTTTGGAGTGATTAAAAATTTGTTAATAACTTTTATTTCAATATATAGATAGTCGTTTTAAAAACTATTAGTTAAGTTATTATCAGGTGATGATCGAAAAACAATATAATTTTTTTTAAATCCTAAATAACAATTTGCATGTAGTTTTAAACAAATTATTATGTTTAAGATAGCTATTCAGTGATTTACGTGTACTTTTTTGTAAGTATATGTATGTATGAATTTTATTAAATAAGTATTACTTTTATCAATCAGAACCTTTAATTAATCCCAAGAAATAATTAAAGCGGGATTTTTAGCTTCTAAAGTCGACCATAAATATCAAAGATAATCTGAAATGACAAAATCTTTTTATAGTAATCGTCTCAATATTTATTTCACGCCAAAAAAGCTTAAAATACATTCGATTTCACTAAATACTTGTTGAAAAATTAACCAAGCACAATTTGCTTCACCCTCACCCTTCAGCGAGGAGGAGGCATTTTAAATAGATTCTAATCTACCATTTTAAAAACCTTAAAAAGATTCTTCTTTTGAAACAAACAAGACGTGACAAATTTGCAACGACGCGAAATCAATCATGGCGGCCTGCTATAAAAATGAATAGGATACCGAGCTCATTTGTCGTATCTCATTGTTCTATGGCGAGAAAAAGTCCGGGAAGCAATTGTCTCCCCCATTCAAAGTTCCATGAAATCCTGCGAATAATGGCGTCTGTGAGGGTTGTTTGAAAAGGAGCCCTTTGAGATGTGACAGAATTTTTTTTTGTCTGGAGGTATGCCGGAAGAAAAAGTTTAGTTGTTAAATTAAATAATTTTCAGTTACTTTTTAACTGTTGTTTAAACAAATTGGAAAAATTACACAATTTTGTTTTTGTTTTTTGAGTTATGATGATGAAATATGTCGAAATATTTCATAGCCTTTAGAAATAGAAAAACTTTATTTCCAAAAGTCCAAGTTTTCCCCAAAATGATTTTTCTAAGCAAAATAAAGCAGCACATATCCAAAAATGTATTTTATTTATAAGTCTAAGTTCCAAAAAGAGATGGAATTTTTTATTTTCTTTAAATTCAATAATAAATGTTACGAAACAAAATCGCTTTTATTGAGAACTGGAAATCATTCCTCGTTTGGAAGAAGCTCTCCGATTTGAATACCTTGCTTATACCTTAACTAAAGTTCATTCTTATGGCTTTTACGGAATTATTTATAGTAATTCATATTGATTGTTCTTCAAATGCGTCTCTGTTTTGGAAAAAAGAAGGGCACATTTTAAAGAATCCTAATTCTAAGAAGTTTTTTTTTGTAGTAATGAATGTAGAATAAGATTTAATTAATTTGTATTTTTAACATAAATTTTATGTATCGTAAACTTTCCAGGGTTTTGCAAGTCTGAACAGGTTCTTGAGTATAACAGGTTTTCCCCAAATGCATAATAAAATTCATTCAACAAATGTCCTTTTGAACAATTCAATATAATACACCTCAATAAGCAACTCTAACATCAACGCGTGGCGCGTACTTAAGTAATAATATAAAGTGTTGACCATGGGTGAATTTGGATTGAACACGAGCAATTCGTAGTTAATTATGAAAAAACTTGGAAAATTAATGGCGACATCTCATGTAGAACTTTTGTATACTATATGATATACAGTGTTTGGTGTCATTTACAAAATATACGGTTTTAAAAATCAAAGTTAACTTGTGAAGGTAAATTAAAATTGTATTAGTTAGATAAGATTCTAATTTTGTCTTTGGTTTTTGTGCTATACTATAGAGTTTCTTTAAATGTAGGTATATTACATTCCTGCTGAAATAAAGAATTTTATACTTTAAAAGGTTTGGTTAGTCTTCTGTTAGTCATTACGAATAACGTTTAGAGTTAAGTTTTAGACACATTTCTAAGAATAAGTTTTTACTTCTATGCTTTTAGAAAAACTTTTGCATTAGGAATCGAACAAACTAATTTTCGTTCTTTATTTACATATTATGCAACAATTTAGCTAATACCCAGACTATAAAATAGGTCATAAAAGTACAAAACAAAGGCAGTCGATATCAGAACATTTTTACTGAAACAAAACTTTTAATATTTAAAAAAATTAAAATTTATGAAAGAGTGGTTTTTTGAAACAAGAATAACTGTTTCTTAAAAATAACTTGCATCACTCATTACTAAAAATGGGTTCACTTTCGAAGAAAATTCGAGTCTTCTCAGCTTTTCTAAGTGGTTTTAGCAGTGCTTCTTCAGGGCTTTGTGTCAGCAAAAATATGCAGGGCCCTAAGGTTAGGATTTCGGGTTCAGTTTAACACGTTTAACTGTCTTTATTAAGGAAGCTCGGTTTTATTCATCAAGGAATCAGAAGGGATAAGTAGTCGAAGTTCCAATTCAATCCAATTTATTCTATTGAAATTTTCAGTTAATGAAGGTATATTTGTTTTATAAGAATCTTAATTTAGTCTTCAAATAATTCGACAAATTTGGATGTCATTAAATTATTCATTTTTGTTTTTCATCACGACGAACAG
The DNA here is from genome assembly GCA_019343175.1 of Oedothorax gibbosus. NCBI lineage: Eukaryota > Metazoa > Arthropoda > Arachnida > Araneae > Linyphiidae > Oedothorax > Oedothorax gibbosus. The sequence continues at coordinate 221,575 of JAFNEN010000561.1, forward strand.
AAATAATCTATTTTTTAAAGGAAATTCTTTGACTAATTAACTAAGAACTGCATGCTATAACCTCTTACCACATAAGGTACATACTTGGGGATCTAAAAAATCTTTAGAAACATTTATTTTGTTATATCTAGCTGAGAAACCGAAGGTATCCGTTTGGCTAGAAATCTATTTACGAGTAATTCTTCATTGTAACTAGTGATTCCTCATCGAAGGCACTTAAAATTGCTTATAAAAATTTAAGATCTTCATTAAAAGTAGAAAGAGAGCTAACAATATCTTCTGGATGTACTAGGGGTAAGAAATGGAACGTTTTCTTGTGCTTACAAAACAAAAACTGTTTTATGACTTTTATCAAAAGCAAAATGGTATCAATTCATCTAACAAGCTTTGCTCTTATATCTAGAAAATGAACCAAATTAGAAACATGACAATTTCAATATTCAAAACTGAGCTTAAATATTTTTTTTGTTTAAGTCTTTAAATATCAAAATGAAAAAGAACTAAATATTCAGTGCATTTTTAGTTAATTTGTTAGTTCATTTTAGTTAATATTGTTATCCGCAGCAGATGAATAAATAACAAAATAATTAGGTTTGAATTAACCTTTAAAGCTCAAGGGGTACTGTGAATATATCACATTAAAATAAAGTTAAATTCAATCAGGAAACTTTAATGTAATCAAAAAATAAGTTTAGCTTTATTACATCTGTATCTCTTATGAGATCACAATTGCTACGAAATTGTAAGCTAAATTCGATTATATATTTAGTATCATTGACTTTAAGCATTAAAAAACAACAAAGCTTTCACATAGTGATTCATTAAAAAATTAATTAACTAAATATTCATAAAAAAAATCAAAATTATTTAGATAGGTAATCAAAAAATTACAATTTATGTAAAAAAAGGATAAAAGGCAATATATCATTTTTAATTATAGTTTTAACTTTTAATTATACGAATATCGTTTGTTTTATTCAAAGAATAGAAAAGGCATTATAGAACGAAGTATTATAAGATTTGAATAACCGAAAGAAATTAATTCATCGAAAGCGGCAAAATAAATAAATAAATTGTAACGACATTACAGTTATAAGTTTACTGCACTTAACTGAACTAAATTAATTACTATTTTTTTATTGCGAAAACATTAATTTATTTTCGCTGCGTAGTTTTTCAATTACTTAAACAATATCTTTTTTTTTAAACCGAAATATGATTTCTTTCTCTTAAAAGTGAAAACTCGAAATAAGAAGATCTAATAAAAAGTAAAAGAGGAGAGAATAAGGAGCAGAAAACTTTTAAAATTATATTAAATTAACTTCAGATTTAATTTTCTGTAGACTTCATACTTTATTTTTAAGAAGAGGTTTTTTTTTAAAGTTTTTTAACTAATTCGGAAGTTAAATGAAATACAAGAATTTTGAGTGTATGACATGGATGAATAGATTATTTTTTGCAGAGATAGCTAAAAAAATTACAACTATTTAATTAGTTCTAGTTAACTTCTGACATTATCCTATATTAAAGTAGCACTAGTAATTGGACACATCTAATTACATCTGGTTTTCATAATTTTTCCCATGGCACTTGTGATTAAATCCCTGTCACATAGTTAATTTTACTGCGTTTAGCTTTGTTAAATTTGTACAGATGTTGGATTTTTCAGTTAGTTTATGTTAAAATTATTTATGGTTTTTAGAAATAAAAGATTTGATTTTATTTTGAACTCTTGAGAATATTTCAAACATCAAATAATTACGAAAACTGTTGCCTAAAAATTAAACCAACGTTTTTTTTGAAACTTAGTAAAGTTTCAGAATGCATTTTCTCGCGCTTAGATGTACTTTAGCCATGGAAACTAGAATCCATGTTTCTCATTAAATAAACTCAAAACATAAGTTGACTTTCAAAACGAACTGTCCTCCAGACGGTCAAGTGTCTATAACTTCCTCTGTCTCATCAACTTAGACAGTCTTGGTTCCTCATGGACGAACCCTTGATTTCACGGGCGGCGGCCATTCTGGTTTAAATGTTATCATCACTTCGTTTTATCTTCATATTCTGAAGGTGTGCTTTTTAAGTAAAGCTATGTTGTTTGCTAAAATATTCGGTATTGCATATTTAAATATTTTCTATTTATTAGAAATTTTTTTGAATTGTATTTACTTAGGGTTTTAGAACCATTTTCTTTTTGCGCCCGCGATTCTTTTGTCGACGTGCGTGTTTGTGCCTGGCCTCCGTAACAATGAAAAACGCAGACGGTGATTTGAAAGCTTCAGAAACTGCGGACAATCTTCTTAAAAGTGATTTAAGTGTAACTAATACGGTTCCTAAAACCCTTGAAACTTTTACGAATGGTTCAGGAGCAAGTAATGCAAATTCTAGTCGTGATCCGGAATTGTCTAGGATCGCATGGCGAGCTCCCGCATTTTGGAAACAAGATGTTGAGCTCTGGTTTTTTCAAGTAGAATCTAGTTTTAAAACGTCCGGCATTACTAGTGAGCACACTAAATTCCATGCTGTAGTTTCAGTGTTAGACGCGGAGGTGTTATCCTACGCTCGAGATTTGGTGGTTAACCCTCCTCCGAACGAACCCTATACCACCTAAAAAAACGAATTTGTTTACAGTTCACGCAATCGGAGACCGCTCGACTTCGAACCTTGTTGCAAGACATGTACTTGGGAGATAAGCGTCCGTCCCGGCTACTTCATGAAATGAGGACATTGTCTGGTGACAAAACTTCCCCAGATTTTTTGAAAACGCTTTGGCTACAGCGTTTACCAGTCAACATGCAGCAAATTTTGTCCATAAGCAGTGGTTCTATGGAAGAGTTGTCTCTGATTGCTGATAAAATTTGCGAGGTTTCGGAATGTCGAGGTGAGGTAGCAGCCGCTCATGTTCCAGACAGGAGTTCAACTACTGCTTTGGGGGATAGTTCAAGTGAGTTTGAAAAATTAAAAGTCCAAATTGAAACTTTGCAAGCTAGTGTTGAAAGGCTATCTCGTGGTCAAAATCGGGATTTTCGTAATCTAACTAGACGCAGGTCTCGTTCTGCAGTTAGGAGTCCTGCACGTGAAAAACCTTATTGTTGGTATCATTACAAGTTTAAGGATCAGGCGAAAAACTGCGTTCAGCCTTGTAAGTATAATTCGGAAAACTAACGCGCGCATCAGCTATGGCGACGGCTGATGCTAGTTCTGGCTTAGGTCGCCTGTTTGTCTCTGATAGGAAAACTGGCATTAGGTATCTTATCGATACAGGGGCCTCAATCAGCGTGATTCCAAAAACGTCGACTACTTACAGGGCACCTGAGGATATGTTTCTTTATGCAGCCAATGGAACTAAAATCTGTACATATGGCTCGAAGCGTATTCCCTGGACTTTAGTTTAAGACGCGTATTTGTTTGGACATTTGTTGTTGCCGATGTCTCTCGCCCTATTCTGGGTGCAGATTTTTTGGAACGATTCAGTTTATTGGTAGATGTAAAAAATCGGCGCTTAATAGATTCTGTGACAAATATTAAGGTTAATGGTACAAACGCTCCTGGTCAAACGTTAGGTTTGACAACCTTAGCGGGAGACGATCCTTATCACTTACTTCTGCGCGATTTTCCCGATCTTACCAATCCGGCAACAATGACCGCTCCAAAGAAGCATAGCATAGTTCATTCAATTATAACTAAAGGTCCCCCGCTCACGCTAAAGCGAGACGTTTGAACCCCGAAAATTAAAAATAGCTAAGAAAGAATTTCAGTCCCTCTTAGAGCAAGGCATAATTCAACCGTCAAAAAGTGCGTGGGCAACTCCAATACACATGGTTAAAAGAAAAATGGGGAGTGGCGAATTTGTGGCGATTTTCGTCGTTTAAATTCCGTCACGGTTGCCGATAGGTATCCCATTCCACACATTCAAGATTTTGCATTTGGTCTAAGAGGTAAAAGAGTTTTCTCAAACATTGACTTGGTTAAGGCCTACTACCAAATTCCGTTAGACGAGGACTCTATACCAAAAACTGCAATGATAACACCTTTTGGTTTGTTCGAATATCGGTACATGTGTTTTGGACTATCAAATGCCGCCCAGACTTTCCAAAGACATATCGACGGTGTTATTCAAGGTTTAGACTTTTGTTATGCATACTTAGACGATCTTTTGATCGCTTCGGAAAACGAAGAGGAACATCAAAAGCATTTATCAGAAACTGTTCAAGCGCTTAAATGACTATGGCGTAGTTATTAACCTAAACAAATGCATTTTTGGTGTCCCTGAGCTCGAATTCCTGGGGCATCACGTTTCTAACTCGGGTATTTCGCCGTTGCCTGGTAAAGTTGAAGTTCTTCGCGACTACCCTTTACCAGAGAGAATAGATGAGTTGCGTAGGTTTCTGGCAATGGTTAACTTTTATCACCGTTTCCTTAAAAACGCAGCTGAAGTTCAGGCTCCTCTCTACGACTTATGTAAGGGAAAGACGAAGAAAGATCGCTCTGCTGTGCGCTGGACGGCTGAAACCAAAGACGCTTTTCAGGCATGTAAGGAATCAATTGTCAACGCTGCCGAATTAGCTTACCCAGATAGTCAGGCAGAGCTTTCTCTTTTTGTCGATGCTTCTAACGTCGCGGTTGGTGCAGTGTTGCAGCAAAACTGCAATGGCGTTATACAGCCACTTTCGTTTTTTTCACGCAAACTTACGCCCGCGGAAAAAAATTACAGCACGTATGATCGTGAATTAGTTGCCATGTATTCCGCTGTAAAACATTTTCGTTACATGTTAGAGGCTCAGATTTCATTATTTATACAGATCATAAACCTTTAACTTTTGCGTTCAGTAAACATTCTGATAAATTATCACGTCCGGGTCACCAGTTTATGGTGTCAGAAGTGGGATGTTGAAGAAAATTCCAAGTTTCATATAAAATCAATCTTTATTCCAACAACCATAATAAACTTAATATAAATATAAATTCCTAACCATTGTACAAACTTAACAAAGCATAAAACTCAAGTTGAAAATACGTGGCATGTCGACCAGGGGAAAGGTCGTGACAAGTGCCATGGTGGTCGTGACTATCACCACGGCAACAACGTCACCTCGAATTCATTTCCCAGTTTACAACCAGAGTTAAACATATTCCTGGTTCGGACAATTCAGTCGCGGATGCGTTATCGAGAATTTCCGAAATTCAAGTTTTAGGCGGTATCGATTACGAGGCTATGGCTCGAGCGCAGGCGTCTGATGGGGAATTGCGGGTGCATTTGCAGAATGTTAGTGTTCTCAGATGAAGAGGTTCAACGTGCCTCCAGGTGAATTAGAGCTTTTCTGCGACACGTCCACCGACGTAGTACGGCCATACGTCCCTAAGGAGTTCTTACAAACACTGAACACTCTCGGGAAATTTTCGAATTTATATTTATTATAATTGATATTTAATATTTTTTTAAATTACTAGACATGGTGTTTTATTTAATTATGTTCTTAAAAAAATAAGTTTTAAAACTCCTCTGAACATTATCCTATTTCTTAAACAAAGTTAGCACATTATAATTGTTACACATTCAATAAATTAACAATCTAAGGAATTACATTTACATAAATGTAGATAAAGAGAATTCCAAAACATTCCACTTGTGATTAAACTCCCTTTGTTACGTAGTTTTAAAATATTACTGCGTTAGCAGTGCAAGTGGTTCAAAAAAATTTACCTGTACAAGATGAATTTGGTTTTTCAGTTTAAGTTTATTGTTTAAACATATAACAGTTTAATTGTTTGTAATTATTATAATAACATATAATAGATTAATTGCTTGTAATTTTGTATTTTGCACACTCTTAGAGAATAGTTAAAAAATAAATAAATTACGAAAACATATTTTCAATACAAATTAATACCAAACAAGTTTATATATTTGAAATTTCGATAAAGTATTTTAGTAAATTTCCAATTTTTCTTCGCTGTCTTAGATAAATAAACTTTACCCATGAAATAAACCCATGCTTTGCATCTATCTAAATAAAACTCAATTTGATTAAACTATTAAATTAATGAACTTTAATTTAACGAATCTGTCATCCATAGTTACGTCTTATTAGTGTCTATTTAATCTTCCTCTTAGTCTTAATAATATATCTTAATCTTTAACTAGTATTGGTTGCCATGGTTACAATGTTCACATTAGATTTAAACGTGACAATGGAGGCAAAACAGTTCTGGTTTAAATGTTATCTATCCTTAACTTTTATATCCTTACAATATTCTGAAAGTGTGTGCTAAAAATTAATTTAAGTAAAACTATTTGTTTGCTAAAAATATTCGTAATTGCAGATTAAATAATTTATTATTTATTAAGAAATTATTTATTAGAATTGTATTTTATTAGGAATTATTTAAGAAAAAATGAAACATAAGAATTTAATAATATTATAAACTTTTCCGACGTATTCGTACTTTTACATCGTTCGTTTTTTCCATACTATTATACACACTTTCACATCGCATTCTTACGTTCATATTTGTATGCATACGTTCACATTCGTACTTTTACACAGTTTTCGGCCTTTCTACTTTTAAATCGAATGTGTCATTATTAAAAAAATAATTTAAATTAGAGAATTTAATCAGTTCTTAAATTTTCAAAACTACCGAATTATTAAAGAACATTTAAGTTATAAACTCTTTTGTGTGTATGTAAATTGCACTTGCATGTATATTTTTTGTCAGATACTTTGATCTCCGATTTCATTCAAGCATTACAAAGGATACACAGCTACCTAATATTACCGTCTTTTTATGCCCTATCCCATGTCAAATGAATGTAATGGCATCACATGTAATCCCATAATCTATTTCATGCCCCTGATAAAGCTAAGCTTTTGTAGTTGCCGGTGATTCAGGCTAATACGATCTTGTCACCACTGTCCACTTACCTGATATTTGTGACTTTGTGTAGGCTAAGCTTTACTGATGTTAATGTATATTCAATAGAGATAAATACATTATCGGACTTGTACTAAAAGAATATTGAACGTATTTTGAGTTCGATTTATTTTGTTTAACCATTCATTAAGTAGAGATTAGCTTATTTATTCATTGATAACCATACTTTATTTCTTTGAAAAAGTGAGAGCTTGAATTACTTATAGGAAAAAATTACTTAAGCTTTATTTTTTACAACATTTAATAATTATTCGTGTAAATGCGTCAATGACTAAAAACCTACATACTACTTGCTGGAAAATTCATTGAAAGGGCAGTCCTTAAATATTATAGAAATTTACAGTACTTATTGTTATCGAAAATTACTGGTAGCAGGAAAGTTCCCAGAAAATATCCGTAAGCTGTTTAAAAATTACGTTGATAGAATTTTGCAGCTGCAAAATTCTGTCACTATAGCGGATGAAGTTTATTTATATTGAAATTTTTCTTTTGTAATCAAAGCAAACTTTTTTTTCTCAACACATGCAATTTGCATCAGTGGTTACTGATTTTATCTGTTTACCGAAAAAATATGTTTTTGACAGATTTAGATGTTTTTCAGCCAACTGCAGTACTTTAAAAAACTGAAATGTTCTGGATTAAAATAACAGAAATATTCTTTATTTCAAAAGATTTTTAACGTGTAATTTGGAAACTTTTGGTATTAAGTTTATACATAAATAATTGATTTAAGGCAAAAAAATTAACTTTTTAACTTGTATTTTTTATTATTAATTGCACAATATTATAAAATGACCCTCAATAGAATATTTTTTTACAAAATTTATTTTTATGAGAGCCAAATTTATGATGATTTCAAACTGGCTGAATCTCAAAACTATATATTACTGCTTCCCCCCTCATTAATACAACTAGAACTAGAATACATATTATACAACTAGAATTCCTCAACCCAAACATAATAAAATATTCCATTGCATACTCATACCCACAACCAGAGTTTATTTTATCTTTTGTAAAGAGATGCATCACCGAAAACCTCCGGATGTCCATTCCAATGATCCTCTGTACATAGATATCCCCCATACAAAATTCTCACAGTGTCCTCGTCGTCTATGAAAAGACGAGGCTTCCCTTTTCTAGGGTCGTTCAATAACTCGGAAATTGATAACGCAACCTGAGATGTCCAGGACCACAAAGAACGAGGCGAGACACAAAAGAAAAAACGATCACTCACTGCAGAGAGGTGCTTTGTCACTTTAGGTAAAGTGACCAGAAGGACAGTTTTACATCGGCGGAGAGTGATTTCTAGTGGGATATAGGGAGGATGATGTGTAAAAATAAGCTATAGGGAGGTGAATAATTTGAATTTAGGAAGTAAAGGGGATGGGCATGGTGAACTAATATCTTAAGAGGGACTGTCAGTCCCATAGAGCTAATGCATTAGTTTTGGAATCACACTTTCCGCAGAAGTATTGTTCTGCCATGTTATCCCTTTTTCACCAGGTATGGGAATCGTCATAACATCAATTTGAAACAAAATTGAAAAGAAAATATGATCCGATTATTTAACTAATATTTGACAAAGTTTTAAAATAGTGTCGCCATCTACTGTATATTTTGGTATTTTTAAACTTCAAATATATATAATTAAATAACTAGATAACATTTTCGTTTCGAATTGGTTTCATTTCGATGTTATGTTGATTCCCATACCTGGGGAAAAAGGGCTTACATGGCAAAGCAATACTTTTGCGGAAAGTGTGATTCCAAATCTTATGCATTAGCTCTATGGGAGTGACAGTCCCTCTTAAATGCCAATTCAAAATGTAAAATTTAACTTAACTGACTTTTGTTTAAAATATAAGGGTAAAGAAATGATGTACAGTAAAGAATTCATTTTGTGCTTTGATGGTTATTGGACGTAATTTTTCTGAAAACTTGCAGTTTTAGCGTAGCATATTTAGCTTAGTGTCAAATATTTTTAAAAAAACTTATTACTAATTTTTAATGTTTTTAGAATGGAACAGGGATAGTATATACAAAATAGATGTTTCTCTTAAATTTATCAAAATAGGGTAAATACTAAATATGCATAAATTGAGACATATTAATGTGTTTTCAAAGAGAATTACAAAAAATTCATTTATTAAGGCATTTGAAATATTTTGGTAACAGCAGCAGTAAGTTTTCTATATTACGCTTTTATTTTTAAAAAAACTTGCTAATAATAATATAATAATAATAATAATAATAATAATAATAATAAAATAATGATAATATAAATAATGATATGATAATGATAATGATAATGAAAAATGATAATGATAATGATAATGATATGAAAATGATAATGATAATGATAATGATAATAATAATAATAATAATAATAATAATAATAATAATAATAATAATATAAATGAGAGTGAGAAAACAAAGATTTTGTGTTTTAACACGTTAAAAGAACTTCTTTGACGAACTTCTTTGATTAAAAGCTCTTCTGACAATTTGAACAATTCTAAGACACACATTTTTAATGCATTTCGTCAATATTTTAAATTCAAAATACAGGTGTACCTTGAAAATGCTAAAGTCATAGTTAAGAAGTAATAACGAATTAGCAAAATGGGACCATGATTGTTTTTAGAAAATAACTATCTTTTTGTTTGACATCTTCATTCCCTCTAGCTTTATCTCATCATGGTTAATGGCATACATTTTTGCACATGGAAAATACTTTTGATGAAAATATTAGTTTTGACCAAAGACGATAATTAGATTTTTCTTACTTAATGTGGATATATTATGTCTTTGATTTATATCTTATTTACGTAATTACTTGTCGTTATTATGGTTTTTTAGCGTAACTATTTATTAAGAATATTTATCTAATGAAAAATTAATTACTTAATTGTTTATTGCATAATTATTATTTTTATTAAAGGTACAGCCAAGAAATCAGCCAATTCTTTTTATACATTTATTCTAACTCTTGCAAGTTATTTATATTTTTTATATTTAATAAACGAGAAAAATGAGTTACACCTAAACTAATTGCTAACGACATCGTAATAATATGAGTTTATTTTTTCTATCAATAGCTTTACATTACTAAAGTTGAATAAATTTAGTTGACATTTATGTTTGTTTGCAGTTTGTTTGATTGATAGCATCATTACAGATAACAAACTTTGATAAATGAGACTATAGATAGTTACATATATAGTTACATTAAGTAACGCTATATATTACTTGTTTAAAAAATTATATTTCCATTTTAATTTGTTAAAGGGTAGAAATGAGAATAATTCTTTGTGTTGTGTTAATTATGTAATCTACAGTAATAATAATTGCCATAATTCACACCGTTTATGTTAATTTTTTTAGGTCAATTTGATAATGAATAGGTCAGGTTTTGTTAGCAAATTTATTTAAATACTATGAGAATTAATTATAGTATATAAGTTCTTAAAATATTATTTTTGTAATAAACCATGACTAAAATAGTTGAGTAAATAAGGAATATCTTTTTGTTAAACATAGATATAGAAGAAAGAAAACTTTAATAACTATATTTTAATTATCCCTTTTACTTCTAAAACCGCCCAAGCGGCCGTACAGCTAACTATTCGATAATGATATTCCTATCACATATAACGCTGAAACAAAAATCCCGCGTCGCGAAAGTGTTAAATATCATTTTATGTACTCTTGCTCAATACATCTTCAGCGAGTATAAAAATACAATAAAAAATATCCCCCTATTTTTTTCTACCATTTAAATTTTTGTTCGAGAACTATCTAAAAGGTAAAAAAACACTACATTTTTCTAATAATTACTTTGAGGTGTTACAGAATAACGTTTTTTTGTGCACTAATAGCTGACGGTGATGGCTTCTATTACGATTTTTCGGGCCGTTCTGGGCTTAAATACCAAAACCTTCTTTTTACTAAAACAATTTATTTTTAAAAAGTATTTTATATCGATTCTTCTTAAACTTGCTCCATCGATAGTTTCTCTGAAGTATGGAAATAAATTATTTCTAGGAAAAAAAAATTTTCATTGGAAGATAAAAAAAATATCCAATAAGATGTCTTAGAAAAAGGTGGAGTTTCGGCATAATTTGACCGATAAATCTGTTAGATTTATTGGCTTTTTAGAAAATATTTGGCTTTTCGAATGTAAAAAGATTTTCTTGAGAGATAATGGGAATTCTAAGATTTTTTGACAAACTGTTTGGCCTATGCATAAATATTGTATATATAGATAATAAATGATAATTTTTGTTGTGAGTACATAGGTAAATTTCAAGTAATTTCACCAAACATTGATAATAATTTGAAAATGTTCAATATGTTAGCATATTAAACGATGCCATATTAACCACGCAGAAAAAAAGTTTATTTTTTTCTTTTGAAGTCCAATACAAGTTTCAAATCACATTTAGAATAAAATTTCATTTAATTATTATATGCGATATGGTATCAAAATAAGAGACTTGCTAAGCAAAAGAGTTAAAAAATGACTGTTAAATACTAATTAAATATTTTTTTATATGGCTTAAGAAGAAAAAAACTTATTTCTTCTTTGTTCAAATTTTCTTAACTCTATTACTCAAATTAATTATTTTTTGTTACTTATTTTCCTTATAAAATAAAAAAATAAATTTTTCTTAATTTAATATTTTTGAAAAAATAGAATGTAAGCTAAAAACTAAAAAAAATAATCAACAAAAGCAAGAAACATAATTTTTTTTTTATAATTTTAATTGCAAGTGGAACAAAAAAAAATTAGTCAATGGTTCCTTAAATGTGAGACTTGGCTTGGATGAGATAAGGGGGTTAAAGTAAAACGTGCTACATCGAAACCACTTTCTCGCGTTTATGAATTCATTAATTTCATCAACTCCAAACTAAAATGTACACTAGAACAAAATTTGTATTCTTAACTACGCATATATTTTAATATGAATTATCAAAATAATTTAAACAGTGTAAAAAAAAAACTAAACAAATTCCTCTAAAGAAATGTTCCGATTTATGTAAAAAGTTTCAAATATCAATATATATATGATTAATCCATTAACAACCCATTTGTTAATTCCGTTATTGCCTTTCTTACCGAATAAAAACGTTAATTTTAAGTTATTAAAATCAGTTTTTAGTGTAACTTGAGTTGTCTAACAAAAATTGTTGAGTACTATGGTTTTCATTGATTTTATATGTTATTAATTAAAGTAAACTTAAAAGCTTATTTTCCCTTGTCAAATGTTCTTGCCAATCGTCGTTCACGAGTTTTTTAAAAAAAACTAGTTGGTAACTTCTGGGTTCTTTAGTAAATTGCTGATTAGTTTAGGACTATTTAATCAAGTAAAAAAACAATATTTCATGCAGTTTACCTTATTTAACTTCTACTAAGGCATTCTTAGCCCACAATATATTTCCCAAAGTGTGTGTATCCTAGATTAATTCCAACAGAAATCCATCTTTATCAACAACGAAGGCAAACGACGTATGAGACATCTTCCAATTTGATTAATATCAGGTCTCAAACAGCAACTTACCATTAACCTTTCCTGTCTAGGACACTCGGTCGTTTACTAGTGTTAGAGAATTTCCTGGATGTCAAAATCCACCATGCAATCACCCAAATGGATTTATGTTACAAATTTACAGAAAATTTGTTCAATAAAACGTAGAACTAGTACGCTTGTCAGATAATAAAATAGTCTTATGCTATCATAAAAATAAGCTAATAACATTTGCAAGTGATTTAATTAAAAATTATAATTGTTAAATAAATTGATTGCATTCCTTTTAGGTGAAATGTTATCACAGCCACCATCTCTACACAATTAAAAAAATTGGCGTTAGATTGCACCGGAATTCTCTAACTTTTGTGGTTTGACCACAAAATTGGTAAATTCACGCTACAAATAGCGCTGGCAGCTAGAAAGTTCCAGGATTCTGATGCAATCTTGCACCAAACTTTTTAACAGTGTGCCGATGGTTAGTTAGCAAAAGAATAGTATAAATAAGGCATAATATAACTATCCATATAACTAGCTTAAAATTGATAGTTGTTAATATAAGTTGCTTGTTAGCCAGTCAATTTAGAATTAGTGTTAATGCATTTTAAACAAAAACTAGTTAACATTGCTTTTAGAAGTAACTTTTCTACCCGTTGAAATAATTTACAACGTTTTGTAATTTACATGCAATTGTTATTATTACTCTTGTTATATGATCTCCATCAGGTACTAGCACATGCGAATATCCAGGAAATATAACTCTATTATTGAAGCATCAAACATGATTTTTTGCAACCAAATTCATTGCATAAAAACGTTTCCTTATACGTTTTTAGAAGAAATCCCAAATATTTGCACTGTTATATTTATTTCAAATATTGTATGCTAGCATTATTTCTGAGTGGTGCACTTAAAAGCAGTTTGTTATCTAGGGACATAAAAATAAAATAATTTTTTATAAATTTTGATAGCAAAAAATTTAACAAGCCAACCATTTACCTTGCAAATAACAGTACCTGCACGTATCATTAATGTCCAATACAATATCGAAATGCACGTTACCTACTCCTAACTTGATTAATATCACAAAGCCTACCATTAACCTTGTCCGTCTAGCACACTCACTTCTATACAAGTACCAGGGCATTTCCAGGCAGTCAAACTCCATTACCCAGTCACCGACTAAATTTATGCGACCCTCGAATTCACGACTGGACATTGAATGGACCCATTGGGAAGTTTGAGTGCAAAATCGCTATATCGACTGTAAAGCTGGTCGTCTTGCTAAATCAACTCTTGGCTAAGTTGTCAGATTTTACAGATCGTTGAAGTCTGGAGTACCTATGGGGAGATTATGAATTTAGGTGGTTCTAGTGTAGGTTATCGTTAATATAATGGATAAGTTTCCGTTGTAATTATCTTATACATGGTATTATAGAGTTTTGGGAAGAGATAAAATTGTTTATTTCCAAATATAAGCTTTGTAAGTGATTCTATTTGTTCTAATTTGAAAACGTAGTACTCCTTAGCTTTGCAATATTTTTTAATAAAACTTTAAGGAAAGGATTTTTTTTTTAGATTATACAATTTTTTTTCCCAAAGACTATTGAAATTAAGAATGTTTCGTTCATAATAATTTTAGAATGCAATTAATGTATTAAAATTTAATAACAAATTATAAATAAATAAAAAACCAATACATCTTTACATCGTTTTGTTAAGTTTAAATGACTTATTTTTGTACAATAATAAATAATTAATTTCAATTTTAAATTGTAGTTCTCACAAAAAATTCCTTTCCATTCCATCACTTTCAAACATGCATAAAAAAGAAATAAAGTGCATTAGCGTCTTTAATAAAAAAAAGTTTCCCAATCTTTTAAAAGTCTCATTCAAAAATAAATTACATTTCCTTGTTTGAGTCTTAAAAGTGATTTTTATCGAAAGGCGGTTTTTAAAAGAAAATCTGTCATCAAGTTTCGTTTAATACCCGGGTATAATGAAATAGGAAATCATTAAATAAAACCAAAAAAGCAAGTTTCACTTTTGAGTTGTTAAATAAAATTTTTTAGTACTTTATCATTAAATTAATATTAATGTTTTCAGTATTTAATTAAATTATATATCAGTCTGGGGAACTTTTAATTAATTATTATGCATAGCGTTATTTTCTTATTAGGAATATATTTCTAACTACGCTTCATAAAAATTTGCACAAGAAAATTATATAAATTACAATAATTAAATAATTCCAGTTTCATTAAAAATTTCTTTATATCGTCTTTCTTATTATTGAACCAAATTATTTTTTCGGTGTAAGAAGTAATTTCCATAATATCATGGTATTACATATTTTTTAACTAAAAGAACAAGCATTAAAATTATTTATTTTTCCTTTTTAGTAATTTTTTAAAAGTTAATAATATTTTAACTTAGAAAGTAGGAGGTATTATTGAGAATTTAATAATATGCAAGAGCTAAATTGTGCATAATTGGGGCGTAATAATAGCGATTGCCCAATTTTTCTGATTCCTTGAAAATATTGAAATCTGAAATTAAAAATATTTTTTAAAGTAATAAATCTGAACTTAAAAGGTTTAAAAGTACGATTTCGAAAATATTTGGAAATCGGAGGTTTTCAGGTTGCAATCTAACGTTTTGGGTGATTTCACGTGAAATAAACTTTTATAATACTAATAATAAAAAAATCTGTTTAGAAACCATGAAAACTCAAAAGGAGTGTAAAAGTTTATGAAAAAAAAATCTTGAAACATTACCATTTCTTACATTGATGTAGTCTGAATTCTGTTAAATAAAACTTTTTGGGAACTCTTTCAAATCATCTGATGATATCAAATCATATCTACCCACATTCCTATATATAAATTACCAACTTTCCCAGGAGAATATTAAATATGCCATAACTTTTTTTAATCAATCTCTTCCTAAGGATTTTGGATATCCCGTTAAGCTATTAAAAGTTTTCATAGGTCCAATAAACCTTCTGTACTCTCTAAAACAGGTTATAATTAAGATGTAAACCAAATGTCTTCCTCTGGATCAAATAATGTGATTCTTAACTATTGAAGAGTATATCTACTCACATTTCTATATTATAATTACCGATTTCCTCAAATGAATATTAAATCACCCATGATTTTTTAATAAAAATCTCTTCCTAAGAATATTTGATTTCCCGTGAAAAGCCATTAAAGTTTTATAAACCTTCCGTACTCTCTAAACAGGTTATAATTAAGATGTGACCCAAATTTCTTCCTGTGGATCAAATCAATCATCGATTTTCGATGACATTTCCGTCTTTCTATCCTCCCATGACCTTCAATAGCTCAGATGTTTTTCCACCCCCTTCATTTCTTTCACTAAATCTTTTTTTCCCCTGCCTGAAACATCTGTAGGGCAAGCACAAGGGACCTACGTGTTGCTTGGCTTTTGAACAAGGCCAGACACGCCCTACATGAAAGGCCACAGGTGGCAGGGATGCTGAAGAAAGGGTCTTGCTGGTATTTTTATTTGTTCTTCACATACAAATTGACGCACACTATGATAACCAAATTTTAAGGCACAGAGTGTTAGTGGAAGTGCTTCGCACTACCATGCTACAGGTTCGGGGATAGAGTCCCGTATTGGGCGAGGTATACTCATCCTTTCATTCCTTGGGCTGATCGATAAAATGAGGACCAAGCATGCTTGGGAACTACACACTGGGTATTTCGCGTGAGGTTGACCACCTAGCCGGGACATATGCCTAGCACCCCAGAGCCCTTGATCAGGAAGGCGAAACGGGCACGGCAGGCCTAACGAGCTGTTTCAACTAGGAGTTCAGTTTATATAAAAATATCACACACAAATTATTATAACCGAAGCCAAGAAACACAGCCTATACGAATGATCGTAGGTGACAGGCATGATAAAGAAAGAGTCTTTTTTACGGTATTTTTACTTGTTCTTCCTATACAAATTCACACACATTATGATAACCACAAAGATAAGAAAAAATTGATTCGTTAACTTTTACTACTGGATATTGCAACAAGTTTGGCTCAAGCATTAAACCCTGCTATTAGCTTTGAACTTGACTAATTGTTTCCTAAGGTGATTATACTAAGGTGTCAAGACAGTGTCGCAACTGATAGAAAAAATCCGAAATTATGTTAATAAATGTATATGTGAGTGATTCTACCAAAAGTGTAAATGATAGCAGTCTGTGATTTAGCGAAAATTAAAAATAAATTTATATATATTTTTTTAGCAAAAATAGATAAGGATAGGAAGTCATCTCGAATCTTGTAAATATCAGATTAGATATTACTATGTACTTCAAAATAAATTATAAGTCTTCAATGGATTAATTCAACCATCGGTGAGTATTTTTATAAAAGAAGACACAATATGATTGATTTTAATATTATTATATATCATTGGTTTTAAGAAAACTCAGTTAAACAATACAACTTCTTCGGTCTTTAAATTTCAACTTGTGCACGAATTCCGCTTCATTCTGCACAAATTGATTAAAACGATAAATGAAAATCACCAGATATTACAATTTAAATTTTAAGCAATGCATTGGAAGAATATTACTGATTTAAAAACTCTTCTATAAAAGCATAGTTTTAGATAAAGCTGTTCTCTTTAAAAGAACATTTTTCGCCTTTCAAACAGGTGCGATAAAGAATCCGAAGTTAGTGTCACAAGGGTGGCATCGGTTTAGCTGGAAACCGTTGACGTTTTCTAAGAGTTATTGATCGGTCATCGCTTGATCCATAAACGATAAAAGCTTTATATTATGATTATTAATGTTCGGTGCACTTGCATGGGGTAGTTTGACACTGAGGAAATTAATGTTGATTTTGTGTCACTGAATAACTTGTATTCGGGAAATAATATTCAGAGATGAATCAATTAATCGATTATTAGTGTTAATTTTGTTAAAGAGCTGTTTATTTATTTACATGAAAAAGTACTTTAAACGATCTTTAGGGTGTTTGTTATTAAGTTTTTATATCGTATGTAAATTTTGTGTGAGATGTGACCTCGTTTTAACATTCTCATTTAATGGTCATTTCAATTAATGACCAATGAGTGGGCATTTAATATTCAAATGTGATTGAAACATTTGATAATTTTAATTTTTTAATTTGATAATCTAGGTAAATCTTATATATATTTTTTAATATTCCTGAAAAAATTAAAAAAAAAGTTTTTATAACAAATTTACACGCAAAAAGGACTGGAAGAGAAAATTTCATTTTTCCAACGTTAGGGAACGACTTCCATTAAAATGTAAAAAGACCGACTGAAATGTTTGTTTAAAAAATGGCGTTACTTATTATGTTATTATTATCATTTGCAAATGTTGGGTAAGATTTGACCTCGTTTGAAAGATACCATTTAATGGTCATTTCAATTAGTGACAAATAAGTGGGTATTTAATATTCAAATGAGATTGAATCACGTGATAATTTAAATCTTTTAATTTGATGATGCAAATAAATCTTTTATTTTCAAGCTTTTAAACTATACTTTTTAAAGTGTCTAAAACAAATTTATTTGCAAACAGGAGTTTAAAGAAAATATTGTATTTTTATAACCTAAAAGAATGCGTTCAATAAAAATGCAAAAACACCCACTAGATCCTACACGTGCCATTTTACAGGAATTTTTGAATTCAAAATAGTTTGAACTAGGTATTAAATAAACATGATTTGTAGCTGTTTTACCTCAGTTTATTGGATTACTTTGGTATACCTACTGAGGATTGAATTTTGAAGAGCGAATTCCTTTAGTTTGAATTGACGCGACGTAAATAAAAGCAGAAATTATTTTCAAACGTCGGGACAAGTTTAATGAAAGCTGACAAACTTTTATTTTTACCAGAGATTGAAATTGCTATAAGGTAGTCATGCTTCTATACAATTTACCGCGTAAGATAATCCATATTTACCGTAAAAAATATTTAAAAAATAGAGAGAGAAGAAATTTTAAGAAAAAATATTAAAGCATTTACCGTGAAAAAAAAGTGGCTTAAAATGTAGTTTATATAAATCAAACATATTGTAGTGAAATTTTAAAAGCCTTGTATAATTTTTATAAAATAATAATCTTTCAATTACCTGCAGACTGCCTTTACTATAAAATCTGGATACAAAATCTATTAGGAATTTTGATTAACTCAATGACGATCTACTATTATACTATACACAAAAATTCAAACTTCTGAAATAAAAGTTTTGTCTTTTCTCAGACTTAGGAAAATGTTTTTAAAGAACATTGTACAATATATTCTCTATTGCGTGCTTTTCGAATGTTTTTTACTTGTGTTTGGAATTTGTTTTAATCATTAATTGTAAGTTGTTAATGATGCTTTATAAGAAAAATATATGTGGAAATAGTAAAAGTGTTTTTAATGGAATTTAAAATATTTCATATAGATATACATTTTAATGATATTTAAGTGTCAAATTAAATATAAAAAACCAGTAACTTGCATTCATCTTAAATATGAGAAATAAAGGTAATATACAACTTTATATATTTTTTACTCTAATACCACAAAACAATTCACCCCAAAATTTGAAAATTCTTGTTTGAAATCCGTTTTGCTGACGCTGTGTTATGTGCTTGCTTAATTTCGCTTCAAAAGAAGCAAGCACATAAAATTTCGAGTTCAAAATTTTGAAGATGCTGAAAGCAGATTACCATTAAACTTTTATTTCTTGAAAGAAATACCTTCTTTGGAACCATGAAAACAATAATATATAAAATAGAGGAAATTTTTTTAGTTAATATTTGGATTTTATTCATTGCGTTTATTGTTTATAAAATTCGATAAGAAAAAGTGGTAATTAGGGTTTTGAATAATTAGTGTTTGCCTTCAGGTTTTTGAATAATTTATGTAACTTATTTATAAAACTTACATTTTATCTTATAGTTGTCTTCTACCAGAGACACATTTCTCAAATTGGCCACTTACTTTGCTTTTAGCAACGACTGCCAGAAAATAAATATAAATATGGTAATTACAAGCAAATACTTAAAATAATTTAAAGCTAATTTCCACTGTTTGTTGCTGGAAAAACATAATTTAATGTGTAGTACTGTAAAGTGTCATTCAACCAATTTTCAGTTTTCTAGACATTTAAATTTTTACCGGACCCTAAGGAAAACTTCAAACTGATTAGGGAAAAGTTCAAGAGCCCCACCCAAACAAATAACCATAATTTATTTTTCTTTGATTTTGTTAAAAGTTACATTCATAAAAATGTGTTGTGAATACCAATAAAGGGATTTTCTGTTTAAGTTCCAGACAAAAAGGTTTTAGGTTGAGTTGTTGAGTTGCATTATAGTAGCCCTAGAGATACATGAGGGTTCTATGCGATTGGCGTCGTAATTTAAAACCACAGTTTTGGGTTAATAAAATCTATAATATTTTAATTTACTATTTGTATACTCATGTGAAGTTTAGGTAGGTAAGTAGGTTGGTACATGTATTTTCCTGTTTGTGTGCTAGATCAGAGACCCGCTTAATAAACCTTCGTCAACTAAGACAGACAGACAAAATTTTTACTGACAGCGAGAGAAAAAAAACCCAGGGAGAATGCGGGAATCGAACAAGCACCCAATACAGTGCGCAGCTGCGATCAAACCCACTAGGTCACCCGGGCCCTTCCCGTGATGTTTATATATATACTATAAGAAAATATCAATAATGCAAATATCCACTGAAAAGCAAATTATTGTAATGTCTAACCATTTATGAAGTGATGTCTAACCATTATGTTTGGAAGAACAATAGTTTTGGATACATTGTACTTTATTGGATGCAAAATTTCCAATACCACTAAATGTTTATACAAAACATGATGTGCATTAAAAATTATTTTGAATAGTTCTAATTCATCAAACGTAACTTGGTTACCATTAATGCAACCATTATCATTACTATTAATGAAATAGTAATTGTAACTAATTACCGTTTCATTTCTTTAACCAATTCCCTCAAAATCATAGCAATATCAGTAGCAGGCATTTCAAAAATCCAAACGATATTAATTCTGCTCAACCCCCGAAGGAATCCTTGTGATTGACAGCGGTATTAGATAAGAACCAGTAATCGAAGCCCTATAATTAGAGTTGGCCACCGAAATTGACTGCCAGATCGTAAATAACTCCTAGCTCTTAGGGTACTGTGGCGGTGAGGTGTTTAGAACTAATGTCTGCTGGAAAGAAGATCTTTATCAAGAAAAGAGTGATTTGGTTTAGGTGTTTATTGCTTATCTTAACCTAAACTTAAGATTTATCTCTGAATAATTTAATAATAATAAGTATAGTTTGTTTTATATTTCGGATTCCGCAGTGTGAAGAATTACGCCAAATTTTGGTCATGGTCAAATTTTGGTTTAATCATAATTCATTGGGTTATTAGAAATTATTATCAAAGAAAACTTGTGCTTTTCAAATTATTATTTTTATTTTCAGAGTATTAACAGATTAAGTGTCTTCGAAACTAAATAAGCTTCCTTAGTATATTAAAGCAAATTAATAGCTCAGATAATTTGACAGCGGAAAAAAAACGTTATGAAGTTTAATTCACTAAAATATTAATTATTTACAACTCTCATTAAAAAAATTAATAAAATCCTCATATTTGTGTAAATATAGTTATTCTCCAAAAACATGCATGAACCAAATTTTGTTTAATGTCTATTAAAAATAAATTAAGTGTGAGTAAATATACACGTGTGTTATTACCATCCGCTCAGGTAAAAGATAAAGCTCATGAAAATTTAAAAGGTATGTCCTGTTCCCATAATTGAAGTATTGGCTTGGGAGAAATATTTCGTAATTTGCTTCCTCATACAACAGGTTTAACATTTCCTTTAATAATATGTACCTGTGCATTGAAAGGAAGTGCTATGCTGTAACATTGAACATTGCCCTTTTTTGATAGTACCAAACAACCAAATCTGTGACGTTAAAGTGAAAGAATATTTTACATTATACCATCAGTTACCCATCATCAACAAACCATTAAGAGAACGTTATTTTGTATCGAAAACGCAAACATTTAAAAATGTCTTATCAATAAGGAAAAATCAATCGCCTTTTAAATTTTGTGACAATTATTAATGTCATTTTTAATTTTAATCGTTTTGTCCTTGTGATGTTGATGGTTGAGAGATATTGTGAAAAAGCTGTAAGTAACATTATTATCTGAAATATATCTCACATTTATTTATACTGCACTAAGAGTTTTCAATGGGCTAGAGTTAATTGAGTTCTTCTTACTAAAAAGAATTAAATATGCGCTCGATGATAAAATGAAAAAGTATATTTTTATGTCTTATTGGTTACTATTATTTAGTCACCACAAACCTATCACCAGTTAATGTTTTAAGCTGGCTACATGTATCTGCCAGGCAGAGCTTTAAAACAGCCAATATTTGCTTCGTATTTTGAGCACTTGCAAAACGCCAAAGTCTACACTAAAAATAACCGAATGAGAAGATTTACTTTCACTAGTCATCATTTTATATTTATTAGATGTTTCTTTGGAATGTAAATAAAATTATGTGTTATTTCTTTAGAATGTAAAATCACTCACTACAAACCAGGACGGAGGAAGAGGGATTATCCATACAATGCACATTAAAACTGTTAAGAGGCTAACACTAATTATATTCACTATGACCAACTGGGCGGCTGAATGGTCTGGCAGTTAGAAAGTCCCGGGTTCGAATACTGGCATGGGCATTTATATTTGTGTTTCGTGTTTGTCTGTATTTGTCCTGAGTACATTGCGACATACTTGCACGTTAAATCTGTTTAGTCTAAAGTCCCGAAAAAGCCCACTTGTTTGCTTTGGGTGTCGACCTCATCACTTGAACAGGTTTCTAAATTACGAGGCTTAATGGACTATGTTAAAGCTCCATGGAGGCTAGAAATATACAGCCAGAAACGCACAAACTAATTCACTATTGGTTGAACTTTTGGCAAACTACCACAGCTAGATGTTTCCCATTGGCAGCTGTTTCAAAAAAGATTCTTTGTTCGCGTGGAACCGGACCTAAAAATGCGTCGCTAAAAAGCTATCGATTTCTGATATTTCTCCATCAAATTGGAAGGGAAAGAAAGGATACGATAGTTTAGCAGATTATAAAAGGAGCGTAAATTGCATCGTCAAAATGGCGGAAATATCTCGCATAAATCAGGGTTAGAGCGTTATTTTTTGGAATATCCACTCAACACATTGCTGGATAGAGCGAATTTTATAGCGTCTTAAATAACTTCCTTGACAAGTATGGCGCCACGCGGACTACGTTTTCTATTAATATATTTAGCTAGGTTATATTTTTTTTCTCACAGTTAATTTGGGACTTTTTAATACTAGTGTACATTGAAAGTAATGAATTTTTGCATTTAGAGTTTACATATTTGTATTATGTATATCGATGAGCTTTAGATAATATTCACGAGTTTTCTCCCAGTAATTGTAAAGATATTGTATTATTAAGTTTTTGATTATCTCCCTATTGTATCGTTTAGGTCTACATTTTAAATTTTATAAAGTTCTAGTAATATAAGATTTTCTTTTGATTATTTTAATTATATATTTTAGTACAGAATTTATGTTCCTTACGTAAAAATACTTTTTAAAATGTGTAGCTACAGCATAATTTTATTTGTCTGAAAAACGTTTTGTTTAAACTGATTTGTCATGAACATTTAATTAAAAAATTATCCACTACAAAGTTTTATTGACACTTCATTACTGCCATTTTCACAAACAAATACCATTCCTTTCAAAGAATAAGTTTCAAAAATACAGTTTAAATAAAATTATTAGTTGAATTCGATAAAATAATTTTGTTATCCAGAAAATAAATTAAATATTAACCACTGAAATGAAAACGCAGTCAATTTAAAAAGTGTTACGAATAATTACAATGTCAAAACCAACTGTAGTTTTACACGAAAAAATCAAGCTACGAAATCGGGTTTAAAAATTTACGTAAATTACATTCTGCTCAAAATGACATCACCCCAAAAAAATTTATCACCTAAATGGCTTTTCAAAGGATAGGATAGGACATGTAATATGATGAATCGAGGTGGAAAACGGTGTAATTATAGAGATTAATTGCAAAAAAAGTAAGTAAAACAGATAAAATTCATCATTCTGTGGTGACACTTTAATAAAGATGAAGATTGGATCAGTGTGTAAAAAAAAGGAAGTATTATTCTTAGGGAATTACTGGGAACTTTCTCGAAGTGGTGTTTGTGTTGTCGTCATGGTTCTTATCAAAAGGTTTCTAATAAATCTGCTAGTAGCTTTTTTCCATAAAAATTCTTCTGTTTGCTTAGATATTCTGAATAAAAATTGATTGCTGAAATATGCATGTTTTCTTAGAAGATAATTATAGTAGATTAATATTTTATGTTTCATAAAAATGTATGCTATTTTCTGTGTAAAAATGCACAGCGTGTTCCCATATGATCACTTTAAGACTAAATAACTTAAAAACTATAAGTGTTAAGCGGTGAAATCACAAATTGTTTTAATACAAGAAAAAGGATTTCAATAGAAATAAAAAATAAAAAGCTAAAAAAATATTTTAGAACTCATTCAAATTCCAGGTAAGAAGTTTTGAAAACAGTATTTTTTAAATTTTAAACTTATTAATGACGTTTGATATTGATCCATTATTGGAAAATTGAAATGAATGCTAAATTAATAATTTGGAAAATGGGATAACAATACAATTTACTAGCTAAAAGTATTTATGAATGTTTTAACAACTTACGTCCTTTTATTTGATGAAATTTTAATAAAATAATTTATTATTATTATTAATAATTTAAATTATTAGTTAAAAAGGATTTTATACCGTTCAATACATATTTTTGCTATTTTAATTTATTAATTATTACTACTGATAGAACAAGTGTAAGTTTTGTTTAAGTCTAAAAATTGGTAAATTGTAAATGATTATATAAATTTTGATTATAATTGAATTAATTGTATTTTGAAAAGACGCCTTAAACAATAAACTTTTACTTCAAATAGATTCCGATTACCATTTGGTTAAAAAAAATACGATAAACAACTACGTGCATTGTTTGATTTGGATTCAAAATAACAAGTAGTTAATGCACCCATTTAAAAAACTTTTAATTATGTTAATTATTAATATGTACTGTTAATAAATAATGAATTAACAGAATCATTAAAATGATATAATAAAAAAGAGTGACATTATTTAAATTCATCACACACAAAAAAACGCTCAGAAAAGTGAAAAAAACCTGGCTAATACCACTAAGTCCTCTTTTATAATTCCCTTGAGAGACAATAAAATCTTTTTATGCAGTCGACCCCGGTAAAATTAAGCAACAGTCTCTCCCCGAAGCCCCATGCGACAATTATCTGAAGTAGCAAACTATTTTTAGGTATCTTTTCCGACCTGTGACGTCAGGTGCATTGTCGCATCGGCCGATCCAATAGGAAGAGGCTAACGTACCTAAAATCATTGATTAGTTACACAACAGGTTTTCATTTGGTTTATGGAAAACCAGCCACAGAGTATGGAGATAGGCCTTGGAGGAAATATGATTGCTTTTAGAGGGAGTTTAATTAAATCAATGGAAACATTTTGTATGGTGTATAAAGCACTTTGTAATAAAGATACTATGTAATAAAATACCAGATTCATCAGTAGAAATTAGGAAATAGAAATTAAATTTGCAATTGGGAATACGAGTTCTTTCAACATGGAATGAAAAAACTATATTTAAAAAGATATTTCTATTAAACCCCAAGGAATGTATGTACTTGTACTTATTTGTCATTAAAAACTCGAATTAAACAATAACTCTTACTAGAAACGTATGTTATGTTTGTTTTTCCAGAAGGATTTATAAATATTTTATGTAATAATATTTTGTTATGAAGAATTATTGAAATATTTAAATGTCAAAATTGTACTAAAACATTTCATTTTAAAATGGAAATCAAACGAATCGTTAATATTGATCGCAGAAAAAGACATCGATAAATGTACGCCCCCCCCCATTATGATAAGTATAAAAATTCCAAAATTTTAAAAACTTGTAAAGGCAATAATGTATGGACTGTAATTGAAGTATAAAAACAAATGTAGTAGTTTATGATTCATCCAATGGAATATACAGCAACATAAATATCAGAGGGAAAATAATACGATGGGTTGGACAAGTAGTAATGTATAAAAGAGAATAACTAAAGGATAACTGGGAGTAATCCCAAGAGGGTCTATATCAAAAGAAAATCCCAGGACCAGATGGCAGTAACAAGTAGAAGAAAACTTCAGATTGTTTGGCATAAAGACCAACAAGAAGTGGGCAGCCAAAAGAAAGAAATGGGAATATACGTATATTGAAATAAGTCAGATTATTTCAGAGTACAGTAAACTCCCGATTATCCGCTTTGCGGATTATCCGCGGGCCACGATCCATCCCCCCCTTTTCCCTGCAAAAATAATAATTTAACAAAACGCTATAAATGAAATTTATTTGTTTCAAAACTTGTTGGAAGAATGCATTCCAAGAACAACGAATTCCTTTCAAGAACTACGAACACATTCAAAGAACGACGAATACATTTAACAAAAAGAACAACGGATGCATTAAAATAAGAATGACTATAGGAAGCCTGGTGTGTGCCAAAATGAGCTCAGCCAACTGCACATCACGAGCAGATTTTTGTCAAAAAGCGTCACTTGTAAAATAAACTGCCGCTATTTTATTGAACTGCTTTGCGTGATTTTGATAGTAGCGAAATGCGTGAGAAACGATAAAAAGTTGTCTTGACAATTCAAGACAAACTACAACTCATTAAAAAGATGGAAAACGTATCCTCTAAAAATCAAATGTGTTTGCAGTATGGCATATGAGAAAAGATAATGAGAGACATTTTGAAGTAAGTACATTTGATATATAAATTTGTACTATATGATTACTGGACTTTACTTTTATAAAACCCAGAAGGAATTTTGAGGATATGTATTTTCTTTCCTTTTTCGAATTATCCGCGGATGCCGCGCCACCCAATTCCGCGGATAATCGAGAGTTTACTGTATTTAGCTTTGTCATGCTAATGAAATCAGTAATATTTTAAATGAAACAGATACTTAACCTCTTTTAATGGCTACACAAGGGTTAATGGCTATCAAGGCTACACAAGGGTTGTTGACAACAGGAACCATAAATTTGAACCTTATTTGATCTCAAATGACGATGCAAACACCTGAGCTGAAACATAACAAAATCTTACAGAGACAACATACGCAGTGTCAGGACATTAGTATCCCTAGATTCAAAAAGCACGTACTCGTTGTTTCTTTATAAATTAATCCTTATCCTTCACATTGCTGAAAAAAACCCTAAAATATTCAGATTTTTTCATTTCATAATCAAATATAGTAAAAAATGTGAGAAAAAAATATTAATTTACTCCAAATATTTTTGAATTACGTAATATGGAATATAAGGTAATAAAGTATTACGATGAGGTCGAACACGATTTCATGTTTTCTGTCGTTTTGGAGGATGCTAATGCCGAAAGGTTTTCAAGAGAAACTTACATTCTAAAAGTGCAAATGCCATAGAACTTTTTAGGTTTTAAGGGTATAGTTGAAAAACGAAACGAGCTACAGGCTTCAAACATGAAACACGAGAAAACATTACACGGTAGACGAAAACATTACATTTTCCAAAAAAAAATCGCAATGCAGAACTGCTGAAACTAGCACATAATATATATATTATTATTATATAATAATATATAATAATAATATATATATATATATTTATATATATATATATATTATAATATATAATATATATATATATATATAAATATTATATATATAATATATATATATATATATATTATATATATATATATATATATATATATATTAATATATATATATATATATATATTATATATATATATATATAAATAATAATATATATATTATATTAATATATATATATATATAATTATATATAATATATTACTATATATATATATAAATAATATATAATTAATAAATAATATATATTATTAAGTGATAATTGAAAGCCGTGTTGTGTTTCACACCTCTAATATTTTTACCATTTATTCCTGGCAAAAGCAAAGTCCTTTTATTAGTCATTTTTATATTTTAATTAAGACTAATACTGAATGATAGTTTAATTTAGATGGTTCAGCCCTTCACGTCTCATTTCATCCTTTCTCATTAGTTAATTAATGAGCAATGGATTTGGAACATTTGTAAAGATTTAACTTAACACAAATGATAACGTCAACAGCATTATTCTGTAATTTAATTTACCTCTTCCAGTAATTATTCTATTGTGGATTATTTATACGTAATAGGTTATTGTTTTATGGGATACCATAGCTGTAGTTAGATATTAATACAAATTTCAAAATGAAAAGGGTTTGTGAAAGCAATTTTAATTGAATAGGTAGATTGATATTTATGTCATATGACTATAACCTTCACCAAATATACAAAAAGTTATATTGCTTAAAGTTGACTCTTTTATTGCTACCTTAATATTCTAGTGATGGCATTCATAAAATAAGATAGTTTATAATTCTATCAACTATAAAAATCAGATATTTTTTTTGAATATGTGTTGTATTTATTATTTAAAAAAAGATTGTTTTTTAAAGTTACATTAGATTGATTGATAAAATAAAAAGATTGTTTTTAAAGTTAATTACGCACACTTTCTTATACTGTTATACTTTTTTAAAAGTTGTTATTTATGCATTGGATTGGAGAGTATTAACAATAAACGCTTTAATGGATTGAAAATAAAATAAATACGCGATTAATTAATAAAAGTTTACAAAAACTAAGTGACAGCTTGTAAACATTGTTTCCTTTTGTAAAACATAAAATTTCCATCGCGTAATTATTTAGGTATATTCTGCAATCGAAGCATTGTCTTGTCGTATCGATATATTTCAATTTGTAATCTTGCATGCAAGTAATACTGATAATAGTTTGAAAAAAGTTACATTTTTTTAATTTTAAAGCAATTAAAGCAGACAATACTACCAATGCCTGTAAGGGTTTTAGCCAAATCTCCAAATTTTATTTTTGCGTAGCTTTGAATTAATATTAGAAAAGAAAGTTGTGTGTGGCTTCATTTGTTAAGATATTGTTGATAAAATAATTTGCGTAAAAACAGATTTAAAGGGTATTTAATATTTTGTATTTGGTTATATGCTTTATAAGTATTTAAACATATAAATATTTTAATACTTGTATTACTAATTGACTTTACGTATTAATGACTAATAAATTAGCTCAAATTTCGTTTTATGAGATTTAATCGTTTATCAAAGAAGAATTTATCCATAAGCATTTTAATATAGTAAAAAAAGACTTATAAATTGATATTTTAAAATCTATTAATATAATGTTCTATTTTATACAATACATTTTCAAATCATAAATTGGTGTTATAACTACCTTCAAAAACTTTTGGTTTATTTTTGCTTTTACTAATTTTTTATTTTAAGTACCTGTGAAACAGAGGACAAATCTATTTCTGTTAATCTTTTTGGATTACAATTTTAGTTGAATGCAATTTTAAACAACAATCCTTACCAGAGAGTAGGCAACCCGACTTCCAAATTGCCTATTTTAAAAGTATTCGAGCTAAACACATTAACTTTCAAGGTATCAATGCCAAACTGGTTCATAATTAAATATTACCAAAATAACTTTCAAATGAGTACCCAAGTTTTCAATATAAACAAACCTCTACGAAGTGAATTAAAAGAAGAAGAATAAAAATATCTTCGTGAATAAAAATAGCACTTCTAAGTGGAAAAGCGGCGTAAAGGTCAGAATAACATCCTTAAGTTAAATTTTTTTGTGTTATAAGAATAAAAAAAATTAGTGAACAAATTAATCATTTGACTTTAAGTAATGCAAAACCATATTGCGTGGTTTTGTACAACGACTATGGTAAACGATTGTTTTAATAATTGTATTCTCAGAAGAAAAATATTTAAGTACTAATTACAGATACACATTTGGTTATTGCACATGAAAACAGGATTTAAAGAATCAATACTTTTTATAAATTTACGTGTTTTTATCCCATAAAACGCAATAATCGAGACACCTTAGCCATGTTAAACAAATTGTTAACTGTTTTTTTTTTAAATCTTAACAAAGTCATATTATTTTTTTAAAAACAAATACTTATAATAACATACTTAAACTATTTCTCTTAGAAAATTTTAAAACTTAATTAAAATTAAATGTCCAAATTCTTTTTCTTCACAATCATACCACAGTTATTCTTTCTCATGCCACTTTACTACGAACGATTCAACCTACACCCAAGGTTCTCCATTTTTTAATGTTTGAGGAAAACTAATCGAGCTGCACGATTGTGAATATCAAACACGAACATCTATTCGATTACATCAGGAAAAATCGAAAAGAGATTAAATAAGAATCGGAAACCGTTATTCGAGGCCCGAGGACAAAAAAAGATCATGAAGGCCGATGCTTGTATCACCCAACCCATCCGAAGGTATTAGGTAAAAAAACAGAGCGCTCTGAAGTCTAAGGTCGACCAGACGAGATGTCGTCCAATTTTTAGTGGCCTCGATGACCACGCCCGCAACAGTTGGAATGGAATCGGAATGATGTACAATAAATAAACCCCCTGTTTTTTTATCGTTTGTTCTTAGACCTAAACATAAAACAATAAATTTGTCAATTGGTGTTGGTCTGTTATTAGTTGGTTTTTGATTTGCTTGTAAAAAGTTTTGGAAATTTAAGAAACTTTGAATAACTTTTCAACGGGATGTCAATGCATAAAATATATATTTTGATAGATTTATGGAATACTGGAGTTATTTTTAGTTTTTACATTGATTAACAATGTTTACATATGAATTGGGAACTAAAAAGGCACTGAAACACAGTAATTTACATATAAATAATAAATTTTTACATTACACATTATGTGGAGAAGGGATGCTCACTTAGTAGTAGAATAGCAAGTTTTTGGAGAATAATTCGATTTTTTTTTACAATCGATCATTTAAGTCTTATCCGAAATTTATATTTTCTCATAAAAATAGTAAACCGGAATATAATTAAGACAAAAAATTAATAAATCTTTAAACCATAATCAGCAACACTAATATTCCGTTAGTACCCCCTACTTTCCCCTAATGGGTATAGTTACTTTAGAGGGCAAATTATATTGCTTATAACACCGATTTTGCTATGGATTTTAACATAGGTTTTAACAGTGGACACTTTAGATTTTAACGTTAGAAGAAAAAACATCTATGTGTTACATCTATCATTCGATGCAATTTGATTGCTTTATACCTTTTAAACTTGGTACATTTTTAACTCTGATACAAATACGAAAGTATGAAAAGTCAAATTTTACGTTGAAACAGAGTTTTTGTTGTTGAAGAGTAACATTGAGCCCAAATAACTGCTCTTGAAAAAAGGGGCAATGTTTCTAATCTTTTCGTCAGATTTTCTGCTTTTTTGACACCCTACGTGAATCTATTCGTAATGACCATGGGATTTTTTTGGTGATTCTCGACATTCTTTACGGGATGCTAAGTGGGATGTTTTGGGGAAGATTTGGGTATAAATACTCCTCTCTGGCCTCAGATTTGTCACTCGAAACTCTTTCGATCATCTTGCATATTCCAGCTTCTTCGGAATCAATCTTCAATCAGTCAACATGAGATTCGTAAGTATTCTTCATTTGTTCAAAATTTTCTTAACAAAGTACATTTTGTGGACTAAAAATGATAATTGATGAGTATTTTTAAAATTACTGAGAGTAATAAAATATATCAATATGTAAATAGAATTAAATTCAAAATATAGAGCAGAAGTTAAAAAAAACTACTAAACTACTTCAAATGTAAAATAAAAAGTTTAAAAATAATATTAATAGTAATGGATTCCAATTGGTAACTATAGACCTCTAGTAACATCTGCTAATTTTGCTTGATAATGCAAATTTTAAATCAGATTTGTTGCAGTTTTATGGAAAGTTGAAAATTCCGGCCTTATTGTACACACATCTCCCTTAACTAGGCTTTAAAAGTTTGACTAACATTTTACTAATTCTTTGATATCATAAAACCTCGCAAAGTTTTATTTAATTAAAAATATTTTTAAATTCAATTGTATTTTGCCAATCACTAAGCATATGCTGTTAATGGTAATTTTATTCTGATGTTCTTGATCCTATCTACCGTTGTGTGTATTTTATTGCTTTTTAAATGGGAAATTATTCGTGAAATAATAAATTTTTTAACAATATTTAAAGTAATTTTTTTATTTTTTAAAAACTTATTTTAAATTTTTTAAACTTATAATTGCAAATCCAAATATTCTATCACCATGCATAAACGTACCATGAATGCATTTTTAAACTAAAAAACTAACTACTACAAACAAAAAACTTAGTATACAGATTTTTTTAAGTGTGTATATTATTTAAAACTTTTTAAATAGAATTCCTCAATAAAATCTAGTGGTTAATACAATTTTATCTGCACAATTTCAAACTGACTATTCAATGAAGACTTTGTTTTGGGTCTGCATTTTAGTATTATATCTTTTACGAAAACTTATGAAGATTATCTTATTAAATAGATATTATTACAAAATAATGCTAATAATTAATAAATATTAATACAGATAATATTAAATCGATATCTCTATTTATGAATATTATAATTTCCACGATTTTTCTCACACACAGATCCTCGCCACCCTCCTCCTGGCCTCCGTCGCCATGGCCGCCGACATGGGCATGAACATCCACGGCAGCGCCTACAACTTCGGCTACAACACCGGGGACGCCGGAAGCCACAGCCGGGCCGAGTCCGGATCGTCCGGCTCCGTGGCCGGATCCTACAGCTACATCGACGCCAACGGAGACAGGAGAACCGTCCACTACACTGCCGGACCGGAGGGATACAAACCCTCAGGAGACATCAGTGTAGACAGGAAGACCGCTGCTGCAGCCGCTGCTATCAATGCCATGGCACCTAAAGCACCTCTGCCAGTTGCTGCTGTTCCAGTCGCACCTGCTGTCCATGGTGCGTGGTATGGAGGACACTATGCCCATCCAGCTGCTATTCCTGCCAGCTTTTACCATGGAGGATACGCCGCCAGATGGTAAATGCTGTTGTTGATGAACGTTCAAGTTCCCATACTTCATTTAAATTTTTCAAAAAACTTTCTGGTCTTTTTCAATGGAAATGTGTAATTTTGTGTGTGAAAAATTATATATTTTTGTATGAATAATGTAAAATCGTAGTTAGGTAATAGCTAGCAGCTCCTCTATGAAGATATTAATTTTGTTTAGTAGTCAAATACTTTGGGAACCTTTTGGCCTTAGGACATGGACTTGGTTTGAATTGTGGATATCTGCTTTCAGTATAGTTTATTTTGCTTTAAAACTGGTGTTTCATGGTGACTTCAATGCTGCTTCAAGCAATTTAAAAGTTTAAAAAATGTACAAAAAATACTGTCTCAAAACTAGAATATATCTGAAGTGTCAGTTTTAAAGAAAAATGCTTTTGGTTTAGTCGTAATTGAAGTTTTGTGATACTGTGGTTAGGACTCTACTCTGGAATGCTTGCTATTTGTTTTTAAATCCCTGCTCAAATGTTGCTGTATTGTTGTTAAGTTTTGTTGAAAATGCTTTATCTGTAAATACGTAGGTAATAAATTGAATTGCACTTTTTTTGTAAATGGTTGTTCTTCTTTTTCTTTTTACAATATTTGACGTTTAATTGGTGAGATTTAAGGCAAAAGTGTTAGAGTACAAATAAATGAACAAGGGACAAGAACAATAAAATAACATCTTGAAAAGTTTCCCTAAATTTGAATGCATTACACTAATTCTAATTTGCCTTAATTGCTAAGAGATATAGATTGTTTGGAAATAGGAAATTTTGATGTTAATTTTAGTTAAAGGGTTTTTAAAAACATAACAGACATAATTCTAAGCGTTCACAATGTAACTCGAATAAAACTGCAATATTTTGTGTAAACTTATAATTATTTTATTAAAAGAGCTTTTTTAAGTAGATAAATTAATTTTATATAAAATAATTAACAAAAATTGTTAATACTTTTAAAAAGCCATCTAACTTAAATATAACAATATTTTAATCAATAATAAACTAAATTAAATCATTAAAATCTTAAATAATAACAAGTTTTTATTTGCTATTTGTGTGGTTTTCAAAATTTCAATTTCAAAAGACTGATAAAACATAGCTTTGTGCTACGTTAAAGTCACCACTTAAAAAAATTTGACTTTTTTTTAATATAAAATGCAAATTCTATTTAATACCAACGAAGGATAAAAAAATAACTATTGATTACCATTACATAATGCTGTTCAATAAAAAAAAAACTTTAATTCATGAAGAAGGAAAAAGAAAAGTAAAATATTCAGTCTCTTGAAGAAAATGACGCAATAGATTTTTAGTATGTAGGTTTTACATTAAAACAATGTGTTAAATTTTTAGGGACATGTTTTTTTTCTCAAATTTATCGATAAAGTTATAAAATATTTACACGTACTTTTTTTGCATGGTAAAAGTTAACCAACATGATTGCGTTTGATAAGTAGTGTAAGTTTTATTTATTAGGATTATCTTTTTAAACAAAAAAGTTTAGATTAGATTAACTTGTAAGAATATATTTTTACTGAACGTTATCATAGGGTATAAACACGTATGCAATTTTTAATTTTCTACGTCATTCAGAAGATATTTTTTGCATAGATTTAATTGTAGTTTAGCATTTAAGTAATTCTTCAGCATATCTTTCCTGTTAAATGTAGTCGTAGCACAAATTGTAAATTGAAACCCAAGTTTTTATAAGCGTTTTAATCAAACAGTTTCTTGTAAAGTTATTAAATAAATAATAAAGTTTATTTTTTCAAATTATAAAAAAATAATAGCGTTGAAAAAAGGAAGTTTTTTCTACGCTTAAAAATACTGAGTGAGATAAAACTTGAAGATTAGTCATTAAATGAAATTTTGTCTACATAACAGAATATAGTAACTTAGAAATTTCATAATATTATATTCTTTCTAATTTGACATGAAAGTAAAAGCAGTATAAAAATTTAGATTGCCATAATTAGAAAATGCAATAAAATTCGAAAAATATAAAGATGAATAATATATAATTTTAAGGAAAATCGAAAATGTGAAAAGTAAACTTGAAGCATTAAACTATCGAATGAAGAGCATAATTGTTTAAAAATACATATAAATAAATATAAAATAAAAATTCATAATTGGAAAATTTGCATTAGCAATGCAAGAAAATAAAACTATTCTTTAATCGTACAAACGAAACATTTTCACCAAATAAAAATATTCTTATCAATCCCCACTCGAATAAAACTCAACAGACTAAATAAAAAAACTTCTATCGACACATTCCCCTCCACCTGACAATCAGCACAAAAATCTGTCAGGTTTGGAAATGACAAGTTTTTTTCTTGCATCCTCGGACATGGCGAGCGAAAGAACGGCCTTAATAACCAGTTGCAGGCCGGGCATTTGAAATCCACATGACGTCACGTCTCCATGGCAACATTCTTCTCTGATTCGCGTACGTCAATTCCATGATGTTTTAGGAGTTACGTAGGTAGCGTTGGGATCAATGAGTTTGCGCTCATGTAGGTAACTTATCCATCCCTCAGGGGTTTGATTTAAATTTCATAACTGATTAGAGGGGGGGGGGGGGGATAGGTGGTTTTGTTAAAATGTAGAAAAAATAGGAGGGTCTTTTAAAGAGGTTTTGAAAAATGAAATTTGGTATTATTGCATTCTTGGGTATCGTGTTATGATTGTTTTCTAGAAAAGTTTAAAGTAAGCTAGTGAAAAAAGGGATAGGAATAAATTGATATATAATGCATCAGTTTTAAATACTTTTGAACAAATTTGGTGATAATGAGGATTTATTTAGAAGTTTCTGGTTTTCTTTTTTTACAATAGTATTGCCTTGACTATATAATAAAAATAGTATATTTTAAACTTTTATACTACTTTACAGAATAAATTGTGACGTAATTAAAAAAAATATTACATTTCTTTTCAAATAAACCCATTTAATTTTATTTTTCTACTATGCAATATAAACTTCGGCTAGCAAGAAATATTTAAAATTTCACAAAAATGATTCAAAGAATGAGAATCTACATAAAAAAACCTTTATCGTAAACAATAAAAAAATATCAAGAAATTAATGATAACGCAAGTAAACATATTTTTACCACCCACACCTTTTGATAACTAATTTTTTAAAACGTCATTACTGGTATAAAAACAACTGTACTCATATTGCATGAATGAACTTAACAAACTTTCACAAGTGAACAATTCGCTAAGCCGCAGAAGACATACTAACGAAAAAATGACTTCTTTAAGAACCCTAGACTCAATTTACATCTTTTAAGAAAAAATAACGATTTCTACATCCATAGTCTAATGAACATATTGAGTAGAATTTATTTAAGCAATTATTATTTTCATTATAAACAAACATTATCTCTTAAGACACGTTAATTAAATCAACATAAACCTGGTTAAACATAAAAAAGAATTTAGTTTGTGTTTATAAGAAAAAAGAAACTCACGGATGTCTTACTGATTGAATCATGCGAATGGCTGATGAATAGATTGCCTTAATCTTGGAAAAGGACAAAGGAAATATAACTCAATTGAATGGTTACAAATATTTCTGTGAAGAAACTATTAAAATTTCTTTAGTAAAGTAATCAAAACTTGTCATAAAAATAATAATATGATCGGAAAATATACGCTAAAATTATTTATCAACTTTCCACATAGAAATATTTATTCCCGATAGCTAATAAAAAAACAAAATGCCTCAAGATTTATGAATGATAATGTACGAAACAAAAACATGTAAGAACCAAGGTGTATTTTACGGGAGCTAATCACCATCAAATAACTAGACTCATAAAAACATCACTACAAACATAAAAACCGTCTTCAACTTACACGAATGGCCGGGCAATAACTGCCACAAGATGCAGAAGACATATTTTAAAAGAGTAGTAAGAATCTTCTGGTCGAGTGCTGTCTTCTTAGGCAAATAATAACGACTTCCATGTTCTAACGACGTAACGACCACGTAAAAATACAACGAGACGCCATTTTTGCGTCATGGAACAAACTTGGGGAATGGAAATTTTTCCGGCATTGATTAAAGGCATATTCTAGAGATAGGATCGAATTTAAGATTTTTTTTGGAGGATTGTTGGATGTGTAAGCTGTTTCGAATGATGGGGTGAAATATTTATCGTGTAATTAGTGTTTGGGTAAATAGGGAAAGTTGAGTTGGGGGATTTTGTTGTACGCTTTGGCTTGTCTGGGGAATTGCTTAGGAATGTTGTATTAATTTTACCGTTATAAAGGTTTGTTGGATGATTATTTATAGCAGTTGATTGAAAACGTTTGTTGCCGTTTTATGGTGCTTTGTGGGAAAATTATGGGGCTGTTTAATCAAAATCACTTATGTTATTCTACAAATAAGTATTTAAGAGTTATTTTGGAATATTTTCGCCTTTCAATTTAGTATCCGTATTTGAATTACTAAATGTTAAGACATCAAACGTTAAAATAATATAAGACTTGTTAAGACATCAAATTTAAAATAGTATAAGACAGGTTAACACAAAATAAACAATAAAATATAAATTCAAAAAATGTACCTATGTACTCATAAGATTAAGATTTGTGATATTGAAAAATATACTCAAAAAGTTTTTCCCATAAATTTCTTAAAACCTCGGATACTTATTATTTTAACCAAAGAAATCAGGAGTTTTTTTTAAAAAAAAGTAATGCAATTTCACACCAAAGTTTTGAAGCAAACATATCCAACATTGCAAAATAATGATATATATTAGATAACTTAATTTTCTTTAAAATGCATTTGCTTTTTTAAAAATATATGTTTAAGGAATTAGTAAATGTATACTTAACATATTTTAAAAACAAAAATACATTAATTTAAAATACTTTTTATTTTCTGTTCCACGTTTTGTTAACGTAAAACTAAACATATTCTTTTGTTTTTAAACTTCACAATGATTTTCATGCTAGTCAATAACTTGTTTTCTCTCTTTAAGAAATTAAAAACTGTAATAGTTTCCAACTGTAACCAAAACATAGGATTAGTATGGCATGCACACGTATGTACAATGGATGCATGGATGAGGGCAATGTAGTATTTCCACATCAATGTAGCAATCTCCCAACAGCTTTACGAGAATGTCGAATCCCAAAGTGGTGTACAACTTTTAACTCCCGACTGATATCTAGCTTTATAACGTGACAAATTAAGGCAAGAGTGATTGTTTACGGCAGTAGTTTAGGTAAAACTTCCTGCAGTTAAAATGCCTTTAGTTCCCACATTTTTCATTTGCTTCCAAATTTACACCCTCTCATATAAATATTTTCTATTAAATAATGCAACTGTGTTTGAAAACAAACTTGTGTATTTAAAGACTTATATTCTTTTATGAACATTTAAATCCAATTATTCAAAAATTTACGAAACTCTTGTTAGGAATAAAACGAAAATTTCTTTGAGGGAAAAAGTTTAATTATTCGGTAGACACTTTAAATACTAGTCCCAGAAGAAACGTACAAAACTTTGCGTAATTAGAAGAGTACTTTTCTATAAAAAGAAAATTTTAGTCACAATGTAGTATTTTTATAAAAACAAATAAGTAATCTACTTCAAGAATATTTTTCGCAAATAAACAAATGTAAATTTACACCTTTGGGGAAATTTTCTCGTGAAGAGAAAGAAAAAAAGTGCTTTGTTCACTCTATTTTACACATATGCAAATTAAACTTTTGTGTTGTTGTTAAGGAGATTGTTTTACTTTCATTTATATTGGAGGTTTTATAACACACATTTCGAAGTAAAATTGCTCCAAACTTAATATATAGTCATATAATGCAATTCATTGGTACTCAATTAAATTATTGTTCGTAAAAATACGTATAATGATAATTTCGATTCAAAAACAGAACATAGATAATTTAGCATTGTTATTCAACTAACGAATACATAAAATGCAAACAAAATATTCCTTAACATTGAAAAATCACAGTAAAAATATTAAAATAAATGTCTTTTTTTCTAATTTAATCTATACATTGTTCATAATTAATGTAGAATACTTACGTAAGTATAAAATGAAATACAATGCATTAATGAACGAAAAAATTAGTTTTAATATATCCGTGTTGTAGAACAAAAAAAAACTATTAATCCACCTTTTGAAAATAAATTATATGTTAATACTTTATTATCAACTCTGAAGAAATTTCATTTTTAATCAACAAACTTACGTATGTTGTGATTTTTTTAAAAACACTTTTTTTTTAATCTTTAAAAAAAAACACTTATACTTATCTGTGCTGTATTTCATTATTTCTACACTGTCCTTTATGGCAACTAAACTTTTGATTAACCAATATAAAATAGTTCACTTTTCTACTAATCCTTTTCATTGTAAAAAATTAATAAATTAATAAAACTTTATATATTTTTGTTTTACTTGGCGAAAACTTTATACTGTTACATTTTAATAAAATTATGTCATATATTATTCTCTGGTTCATATCACTGAATTTATTTTAATGTTAAATTTTATTAATTAAATAAAAATCATAATACTTCTTTATTTCATAAATGTTCCAACACAATAAAACTCGTTAATAACGATCAAATAATGCATTTTTGCACTTAATTTAAGTCGATTCCCAAAAATAAATTAATTTATAGCTTATGAAAAGCACAACTGAAATATTTTTGTTTGAATATGGTTTAAATTGGTTGCGATGTCTTGTAAATCACACGTTCAACCAACGAAAATATTTTATGGCTTTAAATCGACAACATTGTAAATGACTTTTACGTAAAAACAAATTTCAGATAGTTGTACGGACGCTATAAAAGTCACAATTTCAATCATCATTAATTTCACCATCGTCATTTAAATCAAAGTCTGATAGTTATGCGGTCAAAAAAAAAATTAAAAAACGTTTATTAATATATACTGTTTAAAATTATATTTATTTACCATTGAAATAATACATAAAAATAAACCTTTAAAGCAAACACATTAAAGTTAGTTTGAAGCAAACTGTTAGTTTGATTACCAAACAAATAGCGCATGCATTTAATTTTATAAAGTTAAAACAAAAGCGTATATTTGCTGTACAAATTCAAGAAAAGTTTAAAAAAATACGAAGCAAATAATCAAAAGGCAAGTGAAGTATTTTTAGAAGCTCATTTATACTTTTTAAACAATAAAAGGTTTTTTGAAAACCTAATAAATGAAGTTTTCTATAGAATTTCTGTTAAACATCAAAATGATATGAATTTTTGAGTGTAACATGTAGAATATTTTAGAGAATAATGTGGATCGATGTGGATAGTATTCGATGCATCGTTTGTGTTTCACATGATTTAAAGAAATAAAAAAAATTGAGTTAATGTTTTTTATTAATTTATTTTTAAGTCATATTTACACTAAATCGACCAAATAAAATTTGGAACTGAGGCAAACCTACGAAAAGATGTG
This sequence comes from Oedothorax gibbosus, assembly GCA_019343175.1. Taxonomy (NCBI): domain Eukaryota; kingdom Metazoa; phylum Arthropoda; class Arachnida; order Araneae; family Linyphiidae; genus Oedothorax; species Oedothorax gibbosus. The sequence goes on from JAFNEN010000561.1 coordinate 261,792, forward strand.
ACGACCTTAGTGGAACATCACTCATTTTTCATATTTGAATTTCCATTATTCATAAAAATATGGCAAAATTTCTACTTTTATTTTGAAAAATGAATGGATGAATAAACATGTTTCAGCATTTCAAATTTAAATCTGTGCTGATTTGTAAGAGCTTTCAAATGTTTCTGTATACATTTAGGATGTTTATAAAAAATATGCTTGGGCATAGATGGATTATATTTGCATGTATTTATATTTAATTTAATCACTACTAGAAGGATTTTAAAATATTTTGTTAACATTAAACTCATCCATATCACTTAACCAAAGGAGTCAGTTGACTAACTTACATGAGTCTGAGCTGACTTACCAAGCTAGTCAGGGTACTCGCTAGATGAGCCAATTTACATGAGAGCAAAAAAATCACGCTATTTGTCAAAGGCTTGCCCATGATGATGTAATACAGTGAGGATAAAAAATCGTAATGTGTCAAGTTATTGAGATGAGTCAATTTGCGTTAGAACAAAAAATAGAGAGTTAGAACCATGCGCGAGTTTACTGTAGAAATTAATAATACAAGTGAAATAATGTGAAAAATAAAATTCTCCAATTTACAACAGTAGGCTCATTTAGCCAAATGTTTGTTGCCAAAATTGCTTGCTAGCATTTCTATGCAGCTTTGATGGGCTGTGTACTATTTATTTGAATATCCGGGGAAAATTCAAATTATATAATAAATATATAAGATATACTAGTGGTAACCTTCATAAAAATAACTACTTGCTTTTATATAATCTAGCTGTTATTTTCCAATTACTAAATATGCATATATTCAATTGACCATGACTAATGCTTTCCGTTTCTTTCTCTAAGCATGTCAGATTATTATGTTGATTTGCCAAATAACTCAGTTAATGAGTTATCTGATATTTCTAAATTTTGCTCTGTGTGTGCTGTATTTACTACTATTTGAGGCTGATATACGCTGCATACAGTTCTAAAACTATTAAGTTTTTCAAAAGTCGTACAGTTTATTTTAAATTTAATAAATATCCTTATCACAATAGCAAAAGTTATGGAATAAGGGGTTTTGTTCTTCCAAATGATAGTTTAATAGAATTTTTTTTAAATTAAACAATGAGTGTGTAACACTACACGCCTTTCAATTACCACTCAATAAATACATATATTTAGAGGTAATTATAAACAATATAAGGTAATTTCAATAATTTTAAAACCTAAAAGTTCTATGGCAGCACGATTTTCTCAAAAACCTCTTTATTTCATCCGACAAGTATTGAATTTGAAGTCCATAGCTCTTTTTTGATTTGAGCTATAGAGTGGTTTCAGATAGACAGATAGACCTATGTAAAAAAACACTTTTTTTAGAATCAGCACCCTCCAAAACGTTGCGGAAAACACATAATCTCTGTTTCGGATCCTTACCTTAAATGTCCTGTTAGGTAATTAAAAGTAAAGAGCGACTTTTGGTATTTTTTCGATTCTTCAAAACAGGTAGAATTTTTCAATAATAAAACCATCTCAATTTTTTAAAGATTTATTACGAATTTTGAAAGATCAATTTTTTGGTCTATTTACTGTACCATTACGATTTATTTGAAAGGCTTAGTTGCAAAACTACCGGCGTTTATGTCTTAGTTAGACTTTTTAGAATGTGAGTTTTGCAGCTAGACCCTTTATTTGCTTTTCATGGATTTTCATTTTTCTTAATGACAAGTGAGAATAGATTCTAAGTATGAATTCAATCTTGTTGATATATACTAAAAGCTCAAAATTAGTACAATTATACATCATATCCATGTTTTAAAGGACATAACTTCCTTGTAGAGTTAAAAATAAATTACATTCAGACAAGACAGTCTCATTTATAGATTTTTACGATGAATGAGACTAAACTTAAATACGATTCAGCATGACTTTCTAAGTTAAAAAAGAACGTATAACGATGTTGCGTGATATTTCTTAATATTCATTAGTAAACTATTATCTCTTGTAACTTTTTATTATCTTCGTGCACTTATTTCCACATATGAAGGGTGTAGTGTAGTGCAAACTCACATTCTAAAAATATATATAATATATATATATTATATATATATATATATATATATATATATATAATATATATATATATATATATATATATATTATATATATATATATATATATATATATATATATATATATATATATATATATATATATATATATATATATATATATATATATATATATATATATATATATATATATATATATATATATATATATATATATATATATATATATATATATATTATATATATATATATATATATATTATATATATATATATATATATATATATATATATATATATATATATATATATATATAATATATATATATATATATATATATATATATATATATATATATAATATATATAACTAGTGAGTTCCAAATTGAAAGCCTTTCTCAAGTAAACGGACACTTAAAAATACACTTTCATTTACGAGTTATCAAAAGTCACCAGAGAAAAGACTCAGACACAATTTAATAAGCAATCTTAGTTATATATTTAACATGTAAGTCTCTTTGGAAAATAGATCCGTAACAAAAATTGACATGTCAAATAAGTAAATGATTTTTAATATTAAACAAATACATATTATTACTTATTTTTCTTGCATTGCAGCTTTATGAAATATTTTCAATTGTATATATTTTTCCTTCAAATTAAATTCTACTTCAAATAATATATTTCAATTTTCGAGTATAATTATTAAATATTTATTATTAAATTGATTTAAAAGCTATACTGGTAAAAACGCAGCCTAAATATGTCAAAGATTACTTAAGCTATCTTTTCAAAATATTTACAAATAATCGACCATATTGTAATTAAATTATAGTCACAAACCACAAATGATTTACAATTTGCATAATTTTGTGTAATTTTAAATTTATTTAAATGGCTTAAAAGCTACTGGAAAACACAGCTGAAAGCTGTCAAAGAGTACTCTTAAGCTATCCTTTCAAAATACTTACAAGTAAAGCGTCCGCATTTTGATTAAATCATGGCCACACAACCTCAGATAATTTACAACTCAAAACAAAAGTGGACACTCTCAGACTGAATGAACAGAGTCTTGCACTTCAATCTCTGAACCCATTTATCTTCTTTGTTCTGGACCTTTAGGGAAATTTGTTGGGTCAGTTAGACAAGATTGTAACAACAAGTTACGGAGTTTGAGTAACGTGGGCTTAAACAATAGTTTGGAGCAATAACAGACATTTAGAACTTTCTTTACACCGGATTTTAAAACAAAACAAAATCCCCATAATATAGGGTTGAGTTCTTATTTATGCATCTTCACATTGAAATCACTAGTTTATTTCATTTCCCAAATACTAATGGTATTTAATAATTTAATTTATCTAATTTTTGTGTTTTTTGACGTAACTTAAAGAGCTTAGTGGAAGAACGTGACAAGTGACAAAAAGGTGAATGCAAGAAAATGAGCTTTAACGTTTTTCGTTGCACTTAGATATGATACTAATGGCACTTACATATGATACTAATGGCACTTACATAAGGCAAAAAATAACTTAGCAAAGTTTATGAATAGGTGTAATCTTTTTATCTTTTAAGTAGGGAATTTGTGAAAAATCTAATCAATTTTTTCAAAAATGTCATTCAGCACGTTCTTCCACTAATCTCTTCAACGGGTGAATACTCTGAAAACGAACCATTTGACACGAAAAATTTCGAAAAAATAAATACTGATGAAAGTTTTTGAAACTTTGGATTTGAGTTACACTTACATATTACACTGGAAATATAGCATCGGTCCAGATCAAACAATTAATATTAATTATTCTGATAGTAAGTATCAATTTAATAATGCTTCATTTAGAAAAGTTTTGACCCCCAAAATTAACATAAAAATATTTTATTAATGCGTTACACTTTAATAAAATTTCAGCTTCTTTATTATATTAGTTAACAGCAAAATATAGTACTTCTATAATACACTTCACTTATATTTAATCAATTTATTCTTATATAGTTAAAACGACATGTCCGTAGATACGAAAATCATGTCCGTGGGCCAAAAAACCACGGACGTGATGTCCACAGACATGACAAATTACATGTTTGATCCTTGTAAAACATGGTATGTTCATATTTGAAACATGAGTTAAAAAAAATTAAGCTCTTCGTATCTAACGCAACACATAATTAAGTAAGAATAGACATTTGATTAGCTTACCTAAGTTCTTTCTTAGCCACAGACGTGATGCACCCATATTGACCTTTCACTAAATCGTAAACTTAATGAAAAAAAAAGACTTAAAGCTAAAAACAAACTGATTTTTTGATTTTGCTCTACAATATGGCTGCAAATGAAGCATCACTGCGTTGTACTGCCACCTATTGAATTCAATACAAGTTTTTGTTCATGTCCACGGACGTGACTGCAGTCATTGGGGACAAGCATTAAATAATCAGTAAAATTTATACAAATTAAAAAATAAACATAAAAATTGCAACAATATATTCCCAAAATGTTCTTTTTTTTCAATTCTATAATTTAAAAAGTGAATTCATATCTTATAAGTTAGATATAAACTGCCAAACTCTACGGACGTGACGCTAGGACACACCACGGACGTGACATATCTAACATCACTAAAAAAAACTATAATAAAATAGGAAATATTGTATAATTCTTTCTGTACTAAACTCTATACACTGTATTATTATTTTTCACTAAGTTATTTTACCTTTAATAGCCTATATTACTTTTAAAACTGGCAGGGACAAGAATGGCTCTTTTTCAGAGTAATCACCCCAACTCAAACCTCGACGTCGCAATATTAAATTCACATTTTTGTCTTTAATTGCCCATATTTTCCAGTGAATTTGTGTAATTGAACAAAAGCTTATGATCACCAACAACGTATCAAACTAGCATGTGATATATGTGTTTCGGACAAGTAGGTTAACGATTACTTTATTCTACCACTTAACTTTTTTCGTTATAAACGTAATATGAAAACTCACTCAAAATGGTATTTAGGGCATAAAAAGGTAAATGAAACAACGTTGTTTAACTAACTTTACATTTGAATAACTGCAAAAATATGTTTAGAAGTTCCTTTCATAGTATTCTAAATGCATCTATAAACAAGAAGTTCATAAAGAACTAAAATAGCCTACTTTCCTGTTACTTAAATACTTACTGAAGTTCTAATCGGGAAAAAACTAGGTTCCTAACAGTAAATATCATCAACAACCGTTTCTACACTAGATTTATACACATTAGAAAAAAAAAATCGAAACACAGCATCCAGCTATAATTTAAACTTCTAAAAGCCAAACTCAACTATTTTCCTCAATATTCTTTCGCAAATTAAGTTATTATTTATCGTCTGCTCGATTCATTTGTAGTTCGAAGAATAATTAAACATTTATTAATAACAAAAGTAATGAAACTACTCCGAACTGCATTAAAAAATAAGAAATGTAAATTAAAACTAAGCATAATTGCATGCAAACGTATGCCTTGCCGCTAACTTGGTAGATAATTAATGAATAATCAAAGAATCAAATTGTGCTACATTTTATGACGTCATTCCAAACTGATTCATGAAAATATTATTTTGCTTCAAATATGTTTAAATAAATAAAGTTTCTCATGCCATTGTTGATTTGGCAACAGTGATTTAAATGACTCAAAATTGAATTTCAATGCTAATTCAATGGGAAATTCGCCGAAAGATAGTAGATTTATGTCCGTCCTTACGTACAGACAGACGGACAAAAAGTATGAAAGTTGGGTATCTGAGGTCATAGCTTTCTAACAAAAAAAGAATTTTTAAGATCCGAGGGATAGAACCGATTTTGGAAGAGGGATACGGACAGACAGACAGACATACGAACAAACAGACAGACAGATGAAAATCAACCGCATTTCAATACCTACAGTGATTTAAATGACTCAAAATTGAATTTCAATGCTAATTCAATGGGAAATTCGCCGACAGATAGTAGATTTATGTCCGTCCGGACGTACAGACAGACGGACAAAAAGTATGAAAGTTGAGTATCTGAAGTCATAGCTTTCTAACAAAAAAAGAATTTTTAAGATCCGATGGATAGAACCGATTTTGGAAGGGGGGTACGGACGGACAGACAGACGGACAGACGGACATCGACCGCATGTCAATACCTACTTTTTCATTTTTTTAATTCTTTCGAATTAAAAAAAGAAAAGTAGGCTAAAAACTGAACTTTAGCCAAAATTGTTATCTACAGTTTTTTCAACCGTACGCGCTGAATTTGAAACTCTTTACCAGTTTGCACTCCAGAGAAATCCGCAAAATCTCGAAGTCGAGGACAACCGGAAAATCCATTTGGAAGCAGTGGGAGGATTTAATTTGAATTCCTTACATTTCCTATTGGACAGAAGACTGAATAAGACAGATACGTCATTGCTATGCTTGGAAATATGTGGTCTTCCATAGGGTTTAAATACCGATATGCACAAGATCTCTTTGGGAATATACTTTATGAAGATGCTATGTGGAAGATCGTGACTTAATTATTGTAGGTGATTTTTGTTTGTTTGAAAAACAGAATAAAATAATGTTTTCTAAATGTTTTTTAAATTCATTTTTGATACAGTGATTGAAATGAAGCATCTGTACTCTCAAAATATAATTGTATTCAAGTATTTTTATCTTATACCATTAAAAAAACCAAGTTTGTGTTCCATTTTTTGACTACCTAAGGTAAAAAAAAACAATCCTCAAACAAAAACCATTTCTCATTGATCAATCTTTCCTCCGTTCATTCCAAAAGCACCCATCTATTGATAGTCCCATACATTTGGAAGTTTATAACACCTCCCAAACCATCATCACGTATAACTAAAACACGTTTGTGAACACCCAATTCGTGATTTCCAGTTGCTAGCCACGCTAAGTGAACACGGGTTGATCGATTGAATAAATACTCGCTCGCGTCAGATATCAGAAAGGCCAATTTTTCATTTCCCGGGATGTCTTGTTTGTACTCTTTCTTTGTTTCAGGAAAAAAATTGGCCATTGGCCTCTTTGGCTTGATAAAGTTGTAAATGACGTTTAATTGATTTTAGTACAGCTTCTGAGCAGCCTGGAAAAGGGCAAAAACGTATGGTTGTTTTCTCTGTATAAATTTCAAATGATTCTTTTTTTAAACAACATGTTAAAAAAATCTTTCAAAAAAATTTTGAAGATATGATTTAAAAATCCTTTCCAGCTGAAAAGAATTGAATATAAATAAAAGTTTATTATTTGTAAAATTATAAAAAAAAATTATTGCGAAAAAAACTGGTGCAAAAATTACTGAAAAAGCCGGGTCTAACATTCAGAGAGTTAACTAGGTAATATGAATTACAATGGAAGGCCAGGTAATCAAGTACCTAGTATCATACAGGAAAATGTCTTATACCCCCATGTCCGATGCTGATAACTGTGGTATTATGATACTGATTCGACGTAAAGAGGCGATCATAAGATATTTTTTACAACTATAAGCAAAGTAATTTTTCTATCTCGTACGTTTTTTTTATAACAAATAACCGCCAAGATTTGATAAATCAAAATTGTATGTTCAATAGTAAATAAATATAGAATCCTGCACAGTGAAAGGGAAAATATTCAAATAGTTGTTTATTCAGAGCATTTTTATAAATTTAAACTTGTTTGTGTACATTTGTTTGGGAGTAAAATAATTCATCTTCTAGTGTAGTAGGACAATTTTAAAAAGTACCTTACTAATTGCATAGACGCATTTTCAAATGTGTTATAGTTTGGTTATAATTACAACACGGAAATTCAATTCTATTCATAACTGTTCTGAGTAAAGTGAGATACATCTTTGTGACCATTGTCGAGGAAGTTAGCTCTTGTTTATTACGACTTAATGCTTTTAAAAATTTGGGACACATATATCGCAATCGCAAAAGTCACGTTTATCCTATTGAGTTATCAAATCAAAAGCACCATGTTTACACGAACCATATGATATTTTGCTATTCAAATAATGATAGTTACAGTATTTAGAAACCAATCCCATACTTGTTTGTTTTCATTTCTTTTTCCAAGGAAGTTTTCCCCTAGTTTTGACTTCTCTATTTCTTTGGAGAGAATGAGAAAAATACACTTTTACTTTTCTATCTGTGCTGGGAAAATGCGCTTCCAGAAGGTAAATAAAGTTTATGGAAAAAAGAAACTGCAGAAGGGTGTGTTTTGCTTTCAGAGATGGAAGTGGATTTTTGTTTGTTTTCATTAGATACGCCGTAGAATCAGGTGAGAGTGCTTTGTAGCAGATTTCTGTTGGGATTAGAATACCGCTGTAATAGAGTTTATGGGGATTCGTGCGATTATAAAGATTATATGGTGTTACGTGGGAGCGCATGAATACTTAACGAATAAATATTATGTAACCCTAGTAAAAAAGGAAAGCTTCAAACGTTATAGTAATATTTTCAACATATGTTTACTAAGCATCTTTATCATTTAAAAAGTTGAAGTTCATCTAGAATTTGTGAAACTATAGAAATTTGAAGCATATGAAACAGTACATGTAAAAGTGACTTATGTGCCAAATAGGCGGCTTTTTTGTAACAATAAAACCACACAACAATATTTTAAAATTTAAATGTAACATATTGCATAAAAAAGACTATAGCCTCCTAAATAATGGCGTACCTGTATATGCTTATCATAGAAACTTCATGGATATTCTAATTTAAACAACTATCATACCGATCCCCCCTTGAAACCTGCACCAATTTATATATCTTAATATTTCTCGTATTGTAGTGGTGCATTATATTATCTTAAAAATATATAACCTTAAAATTTGACATTTAAGTCACTTTTTCAGTGTAATATATGAATTAGTGCATACTTATTCAATTTGGTACAATAGTAAAGCCAATATTATTACATCCGAAACTTGTATATACATAAATGCAAAAAAAATAATTTTACATGATTTTGCCAAGAAACACCATTTTTTGTAAGTTTTACTATAAAGTTGTAAATATTATTTACATTTTAAATTGTTATTTACCCTGTACCCTTTTAGTATTATTAATGGATAAACATATAAGTGATTACAATATTCTATTAAATAATATTGTAGAAAATATTCGAATCTTAAATCTTGATATTTTCAATTCTAGTTTTACATCCTCATTAAAGCGAAACAATAAACGGTTTTTGCAGGTTATTCTGGCATAATAATGTGTCCTCTAGAATTCCGACTGCATTTAAAGGCAGTTACAATTGAATTGATAAAACATGCTTCTTCAAAGCCGAAAACCTGAGATACAAGAAATGCCTTTGCATTTTATTAAAATGCAGATAATTTTAAAATATAATGAGCACAAGTTTCTTTATATCACATTTTCAGAATATTCTTTTTCAAAAAAATATACATTTTTTCATACACAAGTATGTAGTCTTTTTATATATTTTCTTACCAAATAATAAATAAATAGAAAAAAAGAAATTCCTTTCCTTTATACGTAATGCGTTTGTACAAAAATAAGCATGAAGTCTTGATTTAGAGTATCTTACAAAAATATGAAATCGAAACAATTTCATTAACTAAACGATTGATAAAATGTATGTGTTCTAAATTCCAAACACAAGAGAAATTTTATTATAAAATATTCAAAACTTTCGACTTTTAATGCACGGAAAAAAATGTCTTTGCTTCTTAAAGTTCTTTCATGAAATTATTTCCCTTTATTATTTGTTACTTTTTGTTATGCAAAAACTAAACAATATCTTCAGCTAATTTACATTTCCAAATTATAAAAATGAGAATTTCTATAGAGATATGAATAACGCAGTGAGTATAAATATTAATGGTGTGAAATATTTTCAGTATACTGTAATTTTTAAATGAACATAAAGGGGACCGGGAACAAAAGTTACCGTAATAATTTTGGATGTAATTAAAAGTAGTGACAAACAAATGTGAAGCTACTTAAACTAGCTAGTAGACTTTTAAGTAATATAGTTTAACTAGGGGTCTCCTGCTATATTAACGTTCCACCAACCCTCGGCAAATTGCTACGCAAAATATAAAGGCTCTAATCGCTGCCATGATTCTGCCCTGCCTAGCTGGTAACCCTAAAAAAAAGTGCCAATTTAAATACAAATACGAACACTACATAAATGAATATAAAGTTAAAATAACTTCTTAATATAATAATTCATATAGACCCACGTATAGAAACTTGGATTGAAGTTTAGCTTTTTCAATCTAACATTCGCCGAGCATTGTGCAGACATTGTAATTCGCGATTTAAGTTATTTTTCACTCTTAAACGAAGTGTCAAAGCAAAGAAGTTAAAAGTTGATATGAATCTTAAACCAAAATTATTTTAATGGGAAATTATCTGAAGTGGTCACCTAATGGTCGCATAACCAGGTTTATAAAAGGGGACAGAAGTGACCAAAAACGAAGGGGGACAAGAAAAATTTCCTCGACTGTACACTGTTAAAAATTTGGTGCTAGGTTTCACCATGATATTGGTTGTTACACCATGATATTGGTTCCTAGTAGCTGCAACGGCTGAATGGTGAACTGTTTCGCCTTTCTTTCGGTGTTTGGTTGAACCATTTTTCTGGATTTGGAAACAAAAACCTAAAAAATGGTTCAACCGAATACCAAAAATATGGTGGAGCGTTTCACCATTCAGCCGTTGCAGCTACTAGGAACCAATATCATGGTGAAACCAGGAACAAAATTTTGGAAAATGCTTAGTTATAATTTTAACCGCTACAGATTTTTTTTTGCTATGGTTATATTCCATGTGTTGCTTCTACTTTTTATTCAGAAATCTTATCATGCGCAACATATAGTGTTAGATTTCTTTTTAAACTATCTGTCCACCTTTTTCTATTTTTGTCAAATCAAAAATTCATTTTAAAAGAAACTAGCACACAACTGGTTTATGTATTTTGAATTACTTAAGTAAAAACAACTGTAACTTATCTTTTAACTCCCAAATAAATTATGAACCTCTCTTATCTAAATTAACGCAAGGTAATTTAAAGTAACTATAAAACCCCAAAAAAGAAACTAACTAACTTAAAATTGATAACAAATATCTAAAACTCAGCATACATTTTAAACACAAACTAAAAGCAAAATAGAAGAAACACGAATGAGATTGCTTAGTAGTGGCCGGAGATGTTTTTACGCTAACGAGCCAGTACTTCAAAATATAAATGTAAAGCTCACTCTTAAACGAAATTTGCACATATAGAATACAAATAAACTTTATATTCATATAAAGTCATATATCATTCTATAGTTGGAGCATTTTTTTTAAATGATAACACCAGGTGTTATTTCTTTTTATGTCATTTCAAAATTTACTATTTAATATTCAATAATAATATTTTTTGAAATATACCAAATAATTTTCATTGACATGATTTAAATGTTGTTTTGGGTTTATTTTTTCTTGCCAATCAATCCTCTATTTCTCTAGAAAGAGTTAGCAATCCCAAACATAAGCGCAATATATTGGCAATTTCAAAATAGAAACAAATAGCAATTTTCAAATGACAACCTTATAGTGGAACCGTCGTGAAAACCAAATAATGGACATATCCACATAATATGAAACCCCAATTTACTCCCAGACCGATCGAAACTCTCATCATCTACGAAATGAAAGAGGCATGACGGGATTTCAAATGTTGCCTCATAATGAGTTACGATTGGTGCGTTTTATTGCACGACCAGCCAATAGGAGGTAAGAATAGTTCTGTATTTAAATGTCATTTTGATGAACTCTTTCCACTTTGCTTACTGACAACAGAGTATTTTTATAATGGCCATCCCATTTACTTCTGGAGTCGATTTCAACAGTTCCATTTCGAGACGGAATAATTTTTTTCTGCATGAGCTTTTTTATTAGTCCATTCAGAGTTCTGAGTAGTTATACGCATTTTGTTGAAAAGTTTTAGATGTTTTGGATAAGGTTTGGCACTATAGAATTGATAGAAGAGGTCGGTGATAAAAGAAGTAATGATAACAGAAAAGTTATATAGTTAGTAGTTATGTTTCTAAAAAGGTAGTTAATAAAGATAGCATTAATAACAGAAAAAGTAGATAATTGAGGTAGTATTAAGAATAATTGGGATATTAAGAGATTAATTACGAATGGCATAAATGAGTTTTTATTAATATTTTCTAGCTAGAAAATGTTTTAAAATTAAATAATGAAACAGATACTGGGTTTAATTGTTCTTCTTTTATAATTATTTGCGGTTACGGATGAAAAATTATTATTTATTTTATAATAATGAGTTTATTTTATTCGTGGTTCATAATATTGACGCTATTCTGTGGAGCAGCGGTAAGGCATCGGCCCACGGAACCGAGAGTCGAAGCTGTTGTGGGTTCGAATACCAGCATAGTGTATTTCAAATTATTATTTGTACATTAATTAGAACATTCTAGAACTTTCTAGTTTATGCCTTTCCGGAAGTAAGTACTTCCGGTGCTTGTATATATAAACCCATGACCCCATAGTTCGGGGTCAGTTCTGTTATTTACATCTTACGTGTACTTCAATTCTAATAAAATAAGTTAGCAATACAAGGCTTCTTAATTTCTACGTGACAGTTTGGTGGAAGCGCTGGGTATTTCGTCTACGTTTCAACGTGGATCCTGCGAGAAGGAGCCGTCGTGTACAAGGATTGCCTCCGGAATACGGTCTCTATTTCCCGCCGTCAAGAGCTGCAAAAATGCCTGAGGAAGAAGACGGAAGTAATCCCCCTGCACCTGTACCAACACCGTTTGTGTCGCCATTGTTTCAACCAATACGTAGTCCCTCCGTCTTCAAGGGGATGCCAAATGAAAACGCAGAAAAATGGCTGTCTGAATATGAGAGGATCGCTAAGTTCAACTGCTGGGACAACATGATGGCTCTTGCGAACGTGTATTTCTTCTTAGATGAGACGGCAAAGCAATGGTTCGAGAATAATGAAGACTATCTCAGTTCTTGGGACCTTTTCAAAACAAGCTTAGTCGATTTCTTCAATCCTGGTGAACAGTGTGTGAAGAAAGCAGAGGAAGAACTTCGAAACCGAGCTCAAAGACCTGGAGAAACTACTCAATCTTATATTCAAAATGTTCTAGGACTGTGTGGACAAGTAAATGGCAAGATGGAAGACAGAGAAAAAGTATCCCACCTGATGAAGGGAGTTGCTGAGGATATCTACCAAGCACTTTTAACCAAAGAACTTGAAACGACTGACGACTTCATTAAATGGTGCCAGCAGATAGAGAAAATGCAACAGAAAAGAGTTACAAAGCAAAAATTTTCCCGGCTTCCAAATGTGGTGCAGATAGCCTCTATTGAAGAACAGTCAGACATCGTTACCCTCATACGCCGAATAGTGAAAGAGGAAGTTCAGCGTGTATTGTCTCCAGCAACATACGAAAACGAGCCTCCCCTCGCAAGCATTGAGGATATAGTGAGAGATGAAGTCGAAAGGTCACTCGCTCCTATTTCAACAAGGCGGTCTACCAATATCCCACAAAGACGACCGACTTACTCGGAGGCAACAAGACGACAGACCATCACTGTTAATAGATCCACTAACCCAAGAAAGACCGACCTGTGGAGAACTGAGGATAACAGACCTGTCTGCTTTCACTGCGGCCGCCCTGGCCATGTCGCCCGTTATTGCCGGGAAAGAAGAGCCGTATTCGATGCCTACCGAACACGCCGAGAAGAGTCAACGTATGTGCCGTCAAATAGCAACAGTCCGAACTACGAATCCGAAAACAGTCGATTAGCCCCAAGACGATCCTCTCCTAGCCCTTCCCGAGGACGCTCACCATCCCGTCGCTACAGATCCCCGTCGCCTTTTAGAAACAGTAGTCCCTCTCCCAGTAGCTTTCAACCGGGAAACTGAGTCCCGCGACCTGCCAAGGAGGTGAGGCCGCTGAAACTGGAAATCCTCCAACTGCCGCCAAAATGTGTCGAAACTACCTAGACGTAATTGTGGACGGACAATCTGTGCGGGCTCTAGTTGACTCTGGAGCGTCTTCCTCCGTCATTTCTGAACCTTACCGACGTCGCCTTCGAAAAACCATGCTCCCAACTGAAGACGAAGTTGTTTTGAAAGTCGCAAATGGAAATCACATACGGCCATTGGGTAAATGCATTCTTAGAGTGGAAATCGAAGGCCGAATCCACCCTTTTGAGTTTACTGTATTGCCCACGTGTAGCTATGAGGTAATTCTTGGTTGGGATTTCTTGGAAGCATCCCAAGCCGTAATAGACTGCGGAAGATCCGAGCTAATTTTAGATGACATTCCCCACGAAACATCAAATGTCCATAAGTGGTATCTCTATGCTGTAGAGGATGTCGCAATACCGGCCCGCTCTGCGGCTAAAGTTCCAGTTGTCTGTCGCAACAGTTGTCATAATTTTGACGTCATTGTCGAGGAAAATAAAAATTTACTTTTGAGAAAAGAGGTTGCTCTCCCTTCTTCAATAGTTACACTGAATGATGGAAGAGGAGTTGTCTGGATCACCAACGGGCAATCCGCATCCCAACTCGTACCCGCTGGAATGTCTATCGGTGTAGCAGAAGTTTTACAGAAAGGAAGCATAAACTCCATTAATACTACACATTTTGCGGAATCGCCAACACCATGCACTGCATCGAAAAGCACTTCCTCCGTCGACTACCTAAGTATGCTGGCTGGCGATCTTACATTTGATCAGAAAGAAACTATACTTAAAGTATTCGAAGATTTTTCGGATATATTTGACGATTCCAGAAAACCTCAAGCTACAAGAAATACTTTAAAACATCGCATCAACACGGAACAACACCCACCAGTAAGCCAGGGGGCGTATAGGGTGTCCGCCACTGAGCGCCAGATTATCCGAGAAGAGGTAACAAAGATGTTGAAAAAAGGAGTCGTGCAGCCGTCAGAAAGCCCTTGGTCATCTCCAGTTGTTTTGGTAAAGAAAAAGGATGGCAGCTGGCACCTTTTGTGTCGATTATCGTCGCCTTAACAAGTTAACGAAGAAGGACGTTTACCCTTTGCCACGCATTGATGATACCTTGGATTGTTTGAAGGGTTCCCGGTTCTTTTCATCGATGGATCTCCAATCAGGTTACTGGCAAATTGAAGTGGATGAAGCAGACCGGAGAAGACTGCATTCATAACGCCTGAAGGCTTGTATGAATTTAAAGTAATGGCCGTTCGGGTTATGCAATGCTCCCGCCACTTTTGAAAGAATGATGGACAACCTACTTCGCCATCTAAAGTGGACTATGTGTCTCTGCTATTTGGATGATGTCATTGTATTTTCGGAGACGTTTGACGAACATGTACAGCGATGCGGCTAATCATGAAGTGTATACAAGAGGCAGGCCTTATTCTTAACGCAAAAGAAGTGTTTATTTGGAGCCACTAAGATCAAGGTGCTGGGCCATGTAGTATCACAGGAGAAGTACGCCCTGACCCGCATAAAATTGAAGCAGTAAGCCGTTTTCCTACTCCGAAAAACATTCGAGATATAAGAAGCTTCTTAGGTCTTTGCTCCTACTACCGTCGTTTTTATCCCTCAGTTTTGCCATAAAGCTCAACCACTTCAGGAACTCTGAAGAACAACTCGAAGTTTGTGTGGGGTCCCGAGCAAGAGACCTCTTTTCAAAAGTCAAAAGATGTTCTTATTCACGATCCTGTATTAGGACTTTACGATGGAAATGCACCGATTGAACTTCATACCGACGCAAGCGGATATGGACTCGGCGCTGTTTTAGTTCAGATCCAGACTGCAAAGAGAAGGTAATAGCATACGCGTCCAGGACTTTGACGAAGGCCGAGAAAAATTATTCGACTACGGAAAGAGAATGTTTAGCAGCCATTTGGGCAATTACTAAATTCCGCCCTTACTTATACGGAAAACCGTTTAAAGTAGTCACAGATCATCACTCACTATGCTGGTTGGCCGGAATCAAAGATCCTTCTGGGAGACTGGCACGCTGGGCTCTACGACTACAAGAATACGACGTTACAATAGTCTACAAGTCGGGAACAAAACACAGAGATGCGGATGCTTTGTCAAGAACCCAGTAGAAGAAGCCGAAGACCTTGCCGAACAACTACTCGCTATAACAGTCGAGACAAACATTGCGGTGGAACAGAAGAAAGACCCAGAGATACTTAAACTTCTGGATTTACAGACTCCATCGAATACAGAAGAAAGAAGGTTTGAAATCGTTAACGGAGTTTTGTGCAAAAGAAATTTTGACCCATTCGGTAAAAGGTGGTTACCAGTTATTCCAAAGCATTTGCAAGCCGATATTCTGAAGTACTTCCACGACGAACCATCTTCTGGGCATCTAGGTTTCGCAAAGACATATGACCGGATTTGCAAGCGCTTTTATTGGCGAGGAATGTTTAAAACGATCAGACGGTACGTGATGCACTGCCGCGAATGCCAACGACGAAAAGCTCTTTCCCAAAAACCACCGGGTTCGCCTGATATCCATACCACCAGCCACAGAACCATTTCAAAGAATCGGGATAGACTTGCTTGGACGATTTCCTATTTCAAGACTAGGAAACAAATGGATAGTAGTGTGTACAGACTATTCTACCAGGTACGCAGTTACACGCGCTTTGCCAACAGCCACTGCCCCGGATGTAGCGAAGTTTATGTTGGAAGACATTATCCTACGACATGGAGCGCCTAGAGTTCTCATCACCGATCGGGGACAGGTATTTCAATCTGCACTCATCTCGGAGCTTATTAAACTCTGCAATGTTACACATAAGAAGACAACGGCTTATCATCCGCAGACGAATGGTTTTAACAGAACGTTTCAATAAGACCTTGGCCGAAATGCTTTCAATGTATGTCGAAATAGAGCAGAAGAATTGGATGAAATACTACCATTTGTTACTTTTGCATACAATACCGCAAAGCAAGACACTACAGGTTTCACTCCTTTCTACCTACTCCACGGCAGAGAAGCTGAAACAACACTGGACACAATGTTTCCATTTCACCATGAAAAAGTTGAATGTGACGACAACGCGCGGATGGCTCAGAGAGCTGAAGAAACTAGGCAGCTGTTAAGGCTACGAACTTTGGAAGCACAGGAGGATGACCGAAGACGATACGATTCTAAGCACAGAATGGTGTATTACAAGCCAGGAGACCTCGTCTGGATTTTTACGCCTGTGAGAAAAGTGGGGTTATCAGAAAAGCTCTTAAAAGATACTTTGGGCCCTATCAAGTATTAAGCCGACTATCGGATGTCAACTACGAAGTTCAAGACTTTGACCCAAATTCAAGGCGTCGAAAAGTAAAGGACGTGGTGCATGTTCTTCGTATGAAACCATATCACAATCCCGATGAACAAATCCAGGAATCCTCCGATTCCTTGCCGTCTGGAGAGATCACCTTAGAGACAACTTTGGCCGAGCCAGAAAATTCCACTGTCCAAATTCCACTTTCCAATTCTGAGCACCTGAAGAGATCACCTGATACTACCCCTATGGGTTTGGGTACACCCAAGTCTGGGAAGAAACAAGCTCGAGCAGTCTACTCAGGACCCATGACGCGCTCAAGGACGAGACAGATATCTCTAAACAAGTAAACAGCGGGACGCTGTTTTCTTAGAGGAGGGAGTGATGACGCTATTCTGTGGAGCAGCGGTAAGGCATCGGCCCACGGAACCGAGAGTCGAAGCTGTTGTGGGTTCGAATACCAGCATAGTGTATTTCAAATTAATTATTTGTACATTAATTAGAACATTCTAGAACTTTCTAGTTTATGCCTTTCCGGAAGTAAGTACTTCCGGTGCTTGTATATATAAACCCATGACCCCATAGTTCGGGGTCAGTTCTGTTATTTACATCTTACGTGTACTTCAATTCTAATAAAATAAGTTAGCAATACAAGGCTTCTTAATTTCTACGTGACAATATGAAGACATGTATTTATAGCGAATTTAAATCTTATTAACCAGAATAAATGTATTACAAAAGGAAAATAATTTAGCAAGTCTTTTGAGTTTCTTACATTTGCACAAAAAACATGAGTGCCAAGGAAATTGCAATTAAAATGTGGAATCATATAAACTTACAACAGAGAAACTACATGTCAGATAATTATTTCTTTAGTTATTGAAAGTGTTTAGATATAAATCTTACAGATTGATAAAAGAGAAATGTTTATTCTAAAATATTTTTTGAAGGCGCTTCAATTGCGAATTGAAATACATTAAAATCAGAACAAAGACAATGTATTACATTAAAAAAAATACTGTTCCACTTACTTTACAATTCCATTAAATTTAAATAACCCCCCTTTAAAAACATGCTTTTATTGCTTTATCCAAACCAAAAATTAGTAATTATATTTTGCGGTTTTATGTCCTCTAAAACGCAACCAAATATTTCATATAATCCGTATATTCGCAAAAGGAAAGAGTAAAGAAATAGCACAAAAGTTTTGAAAAGGAAAGGGGAAAATCCGTTTTTGGAAAGTCGAACAAACCTTCTCTGGAATTCGAGAATTTTAATTGGATTTCAGAAATTGGGAAATTTTCTAGAAGGAGGATATATTCTATTTGGGAATCTTTTCTTGGAATTATGAATACCGGAATGCGCACAACAAACACACAAGATCAAAGAACGAAGGCTTTAGAATTTCTTTGCATTATTTTGAAAACTATGTAACTAAAACCGAAATGTTTTGTATGCAACGTGATAACATTTTATTCGGTTAAAAGTTAAAAGTCTGCTTATTGTAGTCCAAAGTTTGTATCTATCCCTTTAAGATTTATCTAGTAATATATTTTCAATTTTTGCCTTTTTGAGATATTTTGCTCCAGAAACTAAATTTTGACCGTTATATTAGTTTTTCTTGTGTGTTGAGGTATATTATGTTTGAGTAGTTGAGTGACTGGAGGAATTAGTTCGTGAGTCTTCAAATAAATATATCAATTTAGTAATCGTATTTTGTTATGACGTTTCAGTTGCTTATAGACACTAGTCCATAGTAACTTGTTAAGGAATTCAAAATCGGGGTTCAATGGGTTACAAGAATTATCGTTACATTCTCAATAAATTCTGCGACTGTAAAATGTGAAAGAAAAATTCCCTCGAATATGAATAGCTCCATGCATTGTATTTTGATAGGTACACTTAAAATTCGTTTCATGTACCGAAAAGTACCATCGTCACCGAACACTTTAACTAGTTTCAGAACTAAATAATTTTAGAATTGTCGAAATAAAAATAAATAATTTTCAACAAAAATTTCTCCTACAACTATGTCTAACGAAACCAGTGATTTTCTGCTGCCACCGACTAGAATTATACCAGGAAATAGAGGAAGGTTTTGAAGGTAGAGGATTTGGGTAAAGTCATGAATACGTTTCCGGATTGGTTGCGTTGTGTTGATGGTATTATTTATCATTTAGTCCGAAGAGTTTACATAGCTTAAAAGCATTCACATTAGCTTTTACAAAAGGGGGGATGTAATTCAATTAGTACCTTGTTGAATATTTTAGGACTTCATTTCCTGTTGATGATATGTTTTCAAGCATAAAATAATATTTTTGGATTTGAATGCTGATTTTGATAATATAAATAAAGTTACTATTTATACTTTATAGACCAATATTTGCTAAAAAGCAATTTTAGCCAAATATTTTAAGCATTCATATGAAGGGATAGATATAGATAGAAGTTTTATTGAGAATTACTTGAGAACTGAAAACATGTTGGTTTTTTGACTAAAATATTTGACTTCCTATTATTTTTGTAAAATTTTTAAAAGCTATTAAAATTATGTACAGAAGTGTTACTAATTGATTGTTTTTTGTGACATGCTGTCAGCTACGCAAGATTTTTTCTGAAATTGGTGAATAGTAATAAGATAATACAAAAAACGAACAGCAAAATCACAAATTATAATTTAAAATTACTCAAAATTGGAAATCAGGTAGATTTCAGTCCATTACTAACCAGTTATAAATATGTTTTATTTTGTATTTTAAAACTATTTTAAACATTCCAAACAGAAAAAATTAAATCAAAACAGTTAATGCATTTTTCAAATATTTGTTGTTGAAGGGGAAATAACCTTCATTAATATTTTCTTCTTATTTATAAACTTTTATTTCTAGTTTCCCTAAATCATTATCATTATCATTCGAAATAGAAAAAAGCTCATTACCAATAATACATCAATTAGATAAGCACAAAAAAGCCAAAAACGCCAGCTTCAATACAACTTCATCCATCCATATATCCCAGAAACCCATCTACTACCATCACGAATTATTTCCAATCACTTGTATACTTATTTCCACGAAGTGTGTTAATTTAACTGGAAGAGCCTCGTCTGTGATTGGGCAGTTCGTTAACGTGACCCGAATAGGATGGGAGGATGTTGACAACAACAAACATAAAAGACTATTTTCTTCTTCGAACAACTTAATTGGAGTGAAAGTTTTTCGGATTTTTTTTTTCGCTTGGAGTGTCTGGAATTAATGAAGATATTTTTTCTTGTGTTTAGGGAAGCGAAAATGTATGGCACGTGTATCATAGAAAGGCATATTTATTTCGAATATAACGTTAAAAGTACAAATTATGGTTTTTATTTCTTTATTTTAAACACATTATGAATAGTTTGAATTTCTATCTTCATTTACTGGTAGGCGATATTTTAAAACGGTGTATTTTTCCAAATATATTTTTTAATCCCAAGATCTGAGTATTTCTTTGCATTGGAAACTTTTCATCATCTACCGGAAAATTGCAATATCAGCAAAAGAAAAAAATGTGGAAATAATACCACTGATTATCGATTAATTTTTGAAAATTTTAAATGACATATAGTTATTGACAGATAGGGACACAACTTTTAATATTTGCATATTAATAATGAAATAACCAGACCTTTTCACTTTATACTTGCTTTATTTTGCTACTATTACTACTTTCATACATGGTAAAAAAATGCTATGTTGATTAATTTGGGTATCATTAGTTTGTTAATTAATTATTTAAAACTAACACCAAAAACTTCTTTATTAATAACACCAAAGACTACTAATAAATTTATCTTTAATCCAACCCATATATCTTTCATATAAAAACTTAAATATGCTAAAATGAACACCATGAATATCAAAAACTTACAATAAACGTACAGAAAAAAAGTTACAAAAAGAGGACAGCATTATTTTGCAACAAATATTCTTACCATAAGTTCATGTTAAAAGAGCCATGAAGGGAAAAGTCGAATAAACGTGACATAATAATTTTCCCTTCAAAAGGGGAAAAAACTAAAACAAAAAGAAAATAGCTATGAAAAGGAACATTGAGGGAAAAAACAGAAATTAACATAAGGTTTAGGAGCACTCATGCTAATTAACGTGCATATTCTTAAGACGTCTAAAGAAAGGTGTTCTGACGTTCAAGTAACTTCTCTGCTTCTTTTTCAGTTTGTTTTTATAAAATTGGAAAATAAAAATGATAACCAGGAAAAAAATTGCTTTCAAGTTTTCATTTAGAAACAAACTTGAATTAAGTGTCATTGTAAATAAAATAAAAAAGATAATGATATTTATGTCATTACCTTTATCTAGAGTGAAAAAGATTCAAGTTCATACAAAATTCAGGATAATATTTAAATGAATATATATATGATACTCCTTAATCAAGTTTATTTCAGATTATCAAAATTTGTAAAGTGAAAAAACTCACACACTTTATAATTTTTCTAAACAAATATATATATTTTAAAAATTCTTATTGTTTATTCTTATGTCAATTTGATTCTCTTGTGAACGCTTTTGACTTTTCTTTATTAAGGTTAAAAAATTAAGTTTTGCAAAACATTGTTTGCTTATCCATTAAATTTTACTTTCCATAAAAAATAAAGTAAAAGTGTTCATATTTAATCGGATTTTTTTGTACAGAACTAATCAAACATAGCTTTGGAACTATCAATCTATATACGTACGCCTTAAACTTAAAAAAATGACCTTCTTTATACTTAAATGCAAATGAAAAATCAAAGGTATTTTAACACCACTATTTTATATATTTTTATTTTTACGTTTCGAAAACAGATACTCTTTCAATTGAACCTAAAACCCCAAATTCAAAATCTCATTTTCAAGCTAGGTAAACAATCCACATTCATTTCTCTAAACCATCTACACACTTTTTCTTTATCCAAACGGTCTCAAAAAAGAAAAAAAAGAACAAAAACAAAAATGGCGAATTTCAATCCGCTTTCCGGTCATGATTCCAGGAAGAGGGGTGGGACAAAAACGGAAAAGAAGGGACCAAAAAAACGTTCCAATTCTGTTCGAATCGATCGTTCGGTAGGCCACCAAACGATTTTCCACAGCCGTCACCTGTGGCACTCCACTATTCGTTCGATTTTTGTTATTCCATTCACTGGCAACGGCGACAAACCGGGGTATCCCTCGCATCTTGATTCGAATGCAGCTCTTAAAGAACGGAATTTATCGTCTGATGTCGGGATAGAACACCTTTTTCGAACTTCTATACCTATTCGTGTCAGATGTGACTGAGGAGTCCGCGCACTCTTTGTAAGAGGGATGCAAGTGGAATGGGTACTTGGATAGGTATGTGGACTGAGGGAGGTTCTGAAAGAGTTTGGAATATATTTTATTGGAATTTGTAAATATTGAGTGTTGTGTAGGCGAAATTTAAAATGAAAAATATTTTAATAAGACGACTACTAAAAATCTCTTTCGCATTTTATGAATACATGTGTAATTATATTTATGTAAATATTAGATTTCCCAAATTCAAAATTTTAAAGACATTTTGAATTTTTAGTATGCAGTTGAAGTTTGTTTAGGTTTTTTTAATAAATTAAAATTTCTAATGGGGTAATTAGAGCACTTAAATAAAACAATTAGAAATTCTTTTGTTGAAATGGTTTTCTTACGTTCTGAAATTTTTTAAGCAATATCTAATATACATATCTTCTAAGTTTCAATATAGAAATTGTATTGAATTCTGGCTTAAATTCTATTCATAAATTAAGGTACTACGCATGCACTTCTGTGCATCATTTTAAAATTAAACCTGTGAATGATAGTAGCAGACAATCAAAGTCATACATTCGGTTTTTTTCAGTAAAATGTATAGTTTGATCTCAAATACAGTTGTTTAAAAATTCAACCACATTTTTAATTTTTTATGATGAAATATTTGGAAATGAAATATTTTTTAAAACTATTCTTAAGCTCAATTTCCATCTAAACCAACCCTGAGATTATATGCTTATATGCCCAAGGACGTTAACACAACATCCTAACTCCCGACGAAAATCACATATTTTCATATACACGATCCCAACCTCCATAAAACGGATTCCATAGCCCTATTAACCACCTGGGGTCAGGGAGTCCACTTCACAAGAAAAAAAAGATTGGCCATTAATGACCTGAATAAAGGTAAAGAAAGGGGTGAAGAAGAAGTTTTCTGTTGTGGTATTTATTAAGGAATTGTTGGTCTTAGCCCTTGTATTTTCTAGAAATAGTATTTTCTTCATATCAAATATTGTTTTCTTATAATCGATAAAGCGACGGATTGATTGATGATCTTAAATTTGTACTTTTTTTAATGGGTTTTATTTTAAGAGGTAATTTTGTCAAGTAAGTTATTTGTTTCATCCTATAGAGCGTTTTTAATACTAACCTTACCTTTCATAGCATTGTGTGTATTACTTTTTTTAGTGAAAAAGGGATCTCTACAACAATTCTATTTTTTGGAGCTCTTTTTTTTAAGTAAAATAACTTGAAATGTTCTTTAACTTCGTAAATTTAACTCAACAAGTACAACAACTTTTTCGTAAATTTAACTCAACGAGTATTAACTTTTCCAAAAAAAGGGCGTATTTTAAGTAGCTGCTGTATGTATGTTAAAAATGGGAGAAAACTATTTTTGAAGGAAAACAAGTAGGTTTGTTACAGAATCTGTCACTTAAACCGCTTCCACACAATATTTGTGCTCAACAGGAAACACTATTTAAACACCTAAAAAAAATTCGTTAAACAGGGCTTTAGCCTAGTTCTATTTCAAACTTTCAAATGCCAAAATTAAATATTTTCATTGATCTTGTTTCGCAAATTAATAATTACTCATTATAGTTTGCTAAATTTGTTTGAAATACGAAGAGTAATGATGCAATATTTTTAATAAATATCTTTTAGTCACCACAATTTCCCATATTGATTAACTTTCTTTCGAAAATTCAGTTATTATTTATCGTTTGTTAAATTAATTTACAGTTCGAAGAATAAATTAAAATTGATGCTTTAAAAATAAAAGCGAAACTTTGCATAGTTTTTATGCAAAGTTAGAATTTTCTATGTATCTTTCTTCATACATATACAATAAACCATCAAAAGAACTCTATTGTGATATTACAACAATCCAAACTGAATTATATATATCACATAAATAAATATTCTTTCAAAAGTTTTATTTTTATTTTAAATAAAGTTTCTCGTACGTTTAATGAAATAGCAACAGTAAAAGTACTGAATAAAAATGGAATTTGCATGTTATTTCAATGTAGATTAAATTTTTGGTTATTTAAATTTTAAATAAACTTCTAATTTAAATTTTTAATGAAATTTGGGATGTAGCCTATCCTGATTTTTTGCTTTAAAATGACGTATCCCACTTGTTTGTGCGACTTGTGGTTCGTTCTGTGAAAGTGGGTGACAGACGGACAGACAGACGGACGGACGGACTAAACGATTATAATACCTTAAACTTTTTACGTTATAAACGTAGTGTTGAAGCTAAAAGCTTTAACCCCTTAACATCAGATAATTTTCAAGAAAACGGTTATAAAAGTGCATACTTTTTTATATCCCTGAAAGTTATATAAATAAATGCGTATAAACTATATATGTATTCATTTTTAATCTTTCATTTGTGTTTAGCTTGAAATTTACAAAAAAAGTTGGATAATATTTATGGTGTCATAATTGGTGGATTTAAGTTAGATTTAATCTTATTGGAGCATTACTACTGAACACTACAGCCCGGAAATAGCACTTTTATATGTTAGACGTATGGATGGAATCAGAATGTTACGGCTAGAGTTTGAAAATTCGTAGTTCGGATAGTTGGAATTCCATACTGTATTGTTTGTCAGACTTTTTATCAAGATAAATTGGAATAATAGCAACCATAAGTTCCTTCTTGATTCTCTGTAGCAAATGGCAGTAGTTCGCCTTACAGAAGTGGCCAGAGGATGAAGAGCCTACGATGAATGCTCATATGTTAGCCCCAGGCGACAGAAAATAGATGCATTTTTTAGAAGGGTAAGAACCCTATTTGAGAAGCTCGATTTACAAGCAGTGGTTGCCTGACACGGAAGATTCACAGGGTTGTTTATTTTGATGGTAGGATAGAATTTATGTGTTTGGTCTGAGGCGACAGGTGATAGTTTATGTTGGTTTTAATTAGAAAGTGGGATGCGTTAGATTTAAGGTTTACAACACTTTATTTGTCAATTGAGATGAAAACACTTATCACTAGCCGACTGGGTGGCTGAATCATCAGGGAGCTGGCAGGGCAATCAGAAAGTACTGGGTTTGAATCCCGGCATGGACGTGGATATTTGTGTTGTATGTTTGTCTGTATTTGTCCTGAGTACATTGCGATATATTTGCTCTTTAAATCTGTGGAATCGAGAGCCCTGAACAAGCACAAGATGGCGACACTTGTTTGCTTTGCTTTGTGTGCCACGCTGAGGTGCTGACCTCGTCACTTGACCAGGGTTCTAAACTATGAGGGGTAATTTGCTGTGTCAAAGTTCCATGGAGGCTATATATAGACAACCAGAAACGTACAACCTAGCCTAACAATAATACTTTTTTAAGAACCTCACTTAAAATGCAGATCCAGTTGAACTGAATCAATTAAAAAAATTAAAAAAATGAAATCTACGTTACCATCACTTAAACAGTTCCCATCTATTTCTGTCATTTTAGAACTAACAAATCTCCGAGAACTCTACTAAAACACAAAAATAAATAATATTCAGTTGGATTTCAGTTAAATAAATATGTTGCAAAAAACAACGATATTTTAATTCATCAAATTATCCCCTTCTACTAAAATTAATTATTGTTTGTTTCTATCCATAGCCACACATTGTGTAGCTATAGATAAACGAAACTTTATTGGAAAATTCTTTGGAATAAAGGTTAAGTGAATTGTTATACTTTTTCTATATTTATTACATTATGTCTAAAATTGCAACAATTTTGTTGGTTTGCTAGGTTTAACATGCCATCGAACTCGATACTTGCGGCTAAATATTGATTGAGTTTCAAATAGGGATTAAATTGGTATGAGAGGCCGATGTTCTGACGACTGAGCCTCCATGTTAAATACTGTTTACAACTTAATTTTGTAGTTTCTTTTTCAGTAGAAGTTGTAGTTCGCATTTGTTTAGGGTCTTACATTGTTATTCAAAATAGCCTCTAAGCATATACTTTCCCGACAGTGCTAAATATTCTTATGAAGCAGGATAAAGTAATATTAAATAAAATATAAACATAGATAATTGATAATAAAAAGCACAAGAGATCAGAACAATAAAAATTAATGCGTAATTAAAACGAGGTGAGGTAAGAAACCTATTTTAAAAGCTTGGTTTAGCAGGGTATATTTATTTGAAGTAAGAAGTGTTTTTAAATATATAAATAAATACTTTGTTATTATAATATTTTCGATGATCATTCAACTTAATGCCATTAGTTGCATTCAATTATTTTTCACTGCCTAAACAGTACAATAGCGACATAGAGAATATATATTTTTTTGCAATACTTTGCTATAACTAAGTTTAAAAAAATTAGTCTTTTAAAGTTGTGATTTAAAATATAGACTAAAAACACATAATAAAGCATGAAACAGAAGTCATTTCTTTCGTAAAATATTTTGAACATTTGATTCCAGCTAAATTTACACAAATTTCCAAAATTTTTAGGCAAAATATTAATAATTTTTATTCTGTATTGCTATCTTAAACGCAATCCGTAACCCCAATAAAATCAATGATTTATTTCGAAATCAACAACAAGTCAGTTTATTTCTCTTCTCGCTGTCTGTGATTGTTTCTAAAACAATTCTTTAAAAGCTTTTACGCACCAAAAAATCTTCACAGACCCAATCCATTCCTTTGTTCTTTACACTTGGCGAAAATTTGAAGAAAAGAAAAAAGAACCTTTTCCCTCTTGGGGTTGCATGTATATTTTTTCTCTTTTTATTTTATAAAATAAAGAAAAAAATCGTTTTCCCTCTGTGGATATTTTCCTCAAAGTGTGTGGGGCCAATACTTTCGTTGTTCTAATAGAAGGATAAAAAATTCCGCTTTAAAAGTGGCTTTGCAAAGTCGCACTGCGGGCCGGAAACGAGATTTTGAATTTCTCTTTTTTTCTGGGAGTATAAAAAAAAGTACCATGGTGACATATGAAAGGTATTTAAAGGCCGATGTCTTTGTTTTATTTCAACATCACAATATTTAGTTTTACAAAGACCTAAATGAAATTCCCTTTAGCATTAGGACTTTGTAAAGCAAATTTAAAGAATATGTTTTTTTTATAAGATTGAATCGCAAATACTAATTAATATTGCCATACATTAAAAAATTATAATGAACTAAAAGATATATTTTTTGTTTTT
Source organism: Oedothorax gibbosus (assembly GCA_019343175.1). Lineage (NCBI taxonomy): Eukaryota > Metazoa > Arthropoda > Arachnida > Araneae > Linyphiidae > Oedothorax > Oedothorax gibbosus. The sequence continues at coordinate 289,606 of JAFNEN010000561.1, forward strand.
GCTTATATATAAAAAATATCGATTTCTATAGAGAAACACTTTGAAATCTTATTCTATTATACAAAGAAGCTCTTTTTTCCTATAAAATATGTATACTCTTACCATAAAATTATCCTTACTAACAGGATTTAAAATATATATTCAACGTTAAACATACTCTTATTATAAATGTAGTTTCCTTTTTCGTATTTCCATAGACCAACATTTTACATTTTTCTGTCTTGCACGTTATAGTCACTATCACATAAGTTTAGGTTACAATATTGTCAAAATAAGCTACTATTTGAAAAGAAGAAAAAAAATCTTAGTACAACGTGATTCTAACGTCATTCTAACGTGTGTTTCTCCCGAGATAAAGTTATTGTTTTGATTTGGTAATTAGCAGGAAAAGAAAATTTGTTAAGATAAAACAACGAAGATAAATTTATATATTTTACATTTTGTTTAAATCATATTTAAAATGAAGTATTTTTCTTAATAAATTTAAGTTGAATATTTAATGAAAAACTATTGTATGTTTTGAGGTATTATTTCTATAAATAAATTGAATAAATCAAATAAATTTTTTTAATATAGATTTTTATCAAATATTTTTTTTTAAATAATTTTTATCATTTATATATTTTATCATAGTTTCATTCTTTACTATTACAAATATTCTTGTGCTTGACTATTTCAAATGTGCTAATAAATACAGCACATTTAAAAGAAGACGAACAAATTTACAACACTTCTAAAATAAAACCATTTAAATATATGTCATAAAAGACAAAGCTATCATTCAAACATGAAATGGATATCTTTTTCACTTGATATTAAGCTATACTAAAACCTCCACCAAAGAATGCTTTCGTTCTCTCCGAATTGTATTTATTTTATAAGTCATCTGCCTATTTACTACCAAAACAAAAGGTTTATGTCTCATTAATTAAAATTCTATCCCATTCTTTGTTAGGTGTTGGATTCCCAAATGTATTTGGCCGTATTTGTTGTTATTATAGTTAGAGATTAGATACTTTGAGAATTGAAGTAAATGATGACAAATTTATTCCGCTGCTGAAACAAAATCTTTTAATTTTAATGTGATGTCGTAAAAGAATCACAAATGCTAAAAAGGATTTATATTTCATTTGCATTTGGCGCCACAGTGAAAATCCACTCCCTTAAAATAAATTGTTATTTGTCTCATGGGTTATCCATACATCTCTAAAGATTTAAGCAGCCTTCTTTAATTGTGTTTCTAAACCTTTCTTACGTGTTATTTTTGAAATTGCTTTTAGTGACTTTATTAGCTACCGAGTTACATACTAAAATTTAAACTCCCTGTTTTTTTAAAGAAAAAATATATTAACGATGGCTGGAGAGCTCAGTTGGTAAGGTGCTTGCCTTTCATGCCCAAAACCCCAGGTTCGAGCTCGGACATTGTCAAAAATAACTGGCCTATCTATAAATGGTATGTGATGCAAAAAAAATCCAACGAATCGAATCCCCTAGAAGAGGGAGTGCACGTTAAAAATGCCCCAAAGTCCTGACGTTGCTTACCATGTCGCTCTTAAAAGTTGCATTGGGTGCCTTGACGGTTTTAAATTATGAAGTCTGTCTCCAATAGCCCTCGTGAAGCTCTATTGCGATGATAACTCAACCTAACCTAAGAAAATAAAAATAAAATATCAACGATATACCACTATTAAAATGAACCTATGATCTCCAATGTGATGTCATAGAAGAATCAAAACGTTATCATCCAACAAATCTCCATTTCATTTGAATCTCCCCCTTCCCCCATACACCAAAACCTCCAACCCTCAAAAGAAACTACTCAGATATTCTTTTCTGTATAGGTTAGCCATCCATCTACTTCTGAAATAAAAGGCTTATGCCGTGCAGCACGACATGATGTATGGACGTTGTTGGCTGTCAAAATATGCTGAGGCGAATTCGATGAAAAAAAATGGAGAATAACTAGGGGCGATGAATGTACTTAAAAATTATGTTTCGTAAGGGTTTCTAGCTGTGGCAGATTGTGAAGGATGAGGTGGCTCCGTAGAAGGAATGTTTAATAGATGGGGTCTGTGATGATTCTTGTTGATTTGAATTCGAATTTGATCGAACTATTTTGATCTGTGGAATTTGCTTTTTAGTTCTTTATCAAAAGAATTGAGGATAATATAGTTAGTCTTTTTAACTTTTTTATTGGGTCGTCGGGGTTACGTTAACTCTTTTATTGTCATGTCGTGGTTTAGAAAATCTCAAGCATGGCATATATGCAAAGACCATAAGAATTATGTTTCGAAAATAGTGAAACTTTATAAGAATTATATATATATTTTAAATTTTCATTAAAAAAAGTGCATGAGCTGTTTCGATTCGAAATATATATCTAATGACCAAAAATGAATACGAATGTTATCTGTTTTTGATTTTTAGTTTATTAAGTAAAATCTTTTACGGATGTGTGTATCGAAAATAACAATGATTTTAAATTTCATCATTCGTTAAAGAAATGGAAAGATTTAAATTTTATCAATGTAGACTTTTTTTAGTATTTCAACATAACACAATATTTGCTAATTTTTTTTTAATTAAATCTAGAAATACGTCCAATATAATTTCCAGATAAATGAGATAAAGTTTAGTGCTTAAAAACTTTTCCGTTGCAGTTATAGCAGTCTTTAAAAATGTTAACCATTAATTCATTGAATCTAATTCAAATATAAATTAGCTCAATAATGTATCACTAAGTATTCTAATTCTAAAAATCTACTTGGTTAATAACTAAGATTTATTGAAATTTTAAAAATAAATTTATATCATTTGTCAACATTATTGTTAACTTTTTTCCAAGAGCTTTTATTATATTTTCATTGCTATATGTTTGTATTTAAATACAAAGAAATAACAAACAAATGCACTGTTATAATAAAAGTTTAAATTTCAATTAGACTGAAAAATATTACAATGCATAAACATCTCCTTTCTTACCATCATGTCGAGGTTTATAAAGTGTCAAACATGGTAATTTATATTTAAATACCATCATAAAATGTATACAAAAATAGTGAGACATTATAAGAATTATATATATTCTTAAATTTTTATTTAAGAAAAAAATGCATTAGTTGTTTCGATTCGAAATATATATCTAATGACCAGAAATGAATACGAATGTATAGGGAAGAAAACTTTTTGTCGTAAATTGTGAATTATTGGGCTATGCTTGAGAATGATTGACGATATCTTTCTTCTATTTGCATAACGACATAAAGACATCGAAATTGTTGTTTATTGCCGGAGTGTTCTTACTTATGGATAAGATAAATGAAACATAACATATTACTGCTACTATTTTACTGCTTTTATTTTGATGATATTTTTCTCGGTATTAATGCATTTGAGTTTGCCTGCTACATGTTGGAAAGTATCGTATGAAATTAAAACCATTTGCTGATGCACTAACTTAAATTATTTGCTAAAGTATAAGACTAACTCATATGGGATTGAAGTTTGAGAAAATTTTTAAACTTAAACAAATGATTTTTTTTCTTTAGCGAAATCTTGCTAGACACAAAAAATAATTACCCACTCTCCCCAAATACTAACAATAAGTAATAAATAGATATTTTTCAATTTCAAATAAATGATTCATACAGAAATTATTTATAATTTTATTCAATTGGTAAAGAACTTTTCATTTAAATGGGATTTTTTAAAAATAAATTCTAGCACAGTAACCCAATTTCTGATGTTACAACAACAAATTAAGAAAAAATCGGGAAGTATGTGAAATACACTAAGAATCGGATATCGTCACTGTGATTAAAAAAGGAGAGCCCAGTTTCTAGGACATGTTGAAAGGATGGAGTCCAACAGAAAAACCCGAAGACTCCTGAAAGAAAACTGAAAGAATCAGATTGATGGACCAAGTGGAAGACGATCTTAAGACTTGGGGAATTACCAAGTGGAAGCAAACGTCGTCTAACAGGGTAGAATGGAGAAAAACCTTAAAGGAGGAGAGGGCCCTTCAGGGGCTGTAGTGTCACTGATGATGACAACAACAAATATTTTTGAAAGTATCGAAAATGAATACAAAAAAATCAAAGTTACAAATCCACCCTTCAAATTTATTGTAATTATGTTGTGAAATCAGTATAGATATAGATGAAATTTGAATACTTGAACTAAAATGTTAACAAATATGAATAAGTTAAACATTATACTCGTTTAAATGACTCAATTTGAAAGAGAAACACTTATTACTGATTCGATTAAACTAAACTTGTTTTCAACATTTTATGGATCTATCAAACACCATTCGAACGAATCATTTCGTATAAACTTAACTGTGCAACCAAACAGCTCAATTTCACAATTGAGTCACAAACCTTCTCTAAAAGGCCGGTTTATTTCATAAAACCGGCGATTCCGTTAAACCACCGGTATTCAAACACTTCCCTTTGCATTTTAAACTCAACCAAATCAATTGCATTATATCCAAGTGCTTTTCTGGTTGGATCCGGTTCCTTCAATTGCTAATTTTGTCGCTCTGGGCTTGAGTAACCTATTCAAAAAGCTATTACGGAAAGTTTAGCTAAACTAAAATGGGATGTGTTTCACTTTAAATACTGCATGGGGTTATTCAATTAGTAGATTGTATAACAGCGTCCTAGAGGATTTTGCATGTGTTGCTTATTCACAAAAGTTATGTAAAATATGGAATGTGTGTAGATTGTTTAATAACGCTCTGAGCTTTAAAGGATGCTGCAAATGTTTTATATTTACACGTTATGTAAAATGGAATGTATGTGATATGGATGTTTGTTGAATCCAAGTTACTAAGTATAATAGCCAAAACTACAAATAGAAATAACACATAGAAATAACACACAAAAAACAAATAGAAATAACACATAGTGTTCGACAATTTCATAAATATTCAAAGAGGTATAATTATGCATGTAGTAATATATTCTGATTAAAGTATACTTTACAATTTTTTGTAACATTCATTTTCTTGATATATAAGCTTTTTTAGTATATATATTCTTCTATTTTATAAAGACGAAATGTAGAATATGCCTAGTAAAAAACATACTTTAATATGTATTATTATTTAGATTTCAATTAAATTTATGTTTATTGCATTAGCTATTAGCCAAAATACTTTACAGTTTCAACGATGATTAATGAATTACAAATATTACCTAATCTTTTTAGTATATATAAGCACCATGCCATACAATACACTATAAGAATTAAAAATTAAAAACAAGTTTTGAAGAAACTAAATTAGCTTACTTTCCTGTTACATCAACAATCACTGAAATTCTTATAGAACAACATAGTGGATTTGTAAAGGTAACTGTCCTTTGTAGGAACATGTTGCCAACGCTTTAAATGTTTAAACGTATTACCATAAAAATCTGTAAAAATACGATATTTTCGAAATAGTAATGACAAAACATGAAACAACCCTACATGCCATTAATAATTGAAAAAATGTAAACTTATTAACTTAAGTATTTTTTCACAGTGAACTTAAACAAAAATTTATATCCATTATTTCAAAATATTTCTAAAGAATTCCTAAACATTAGAAAAATACATAACCACTGATATAATTGAAAAAAAAACACCTATATAACAGCATCAAACTTGCCGTAATACCTTTTTCCTTCGTTCAAACATCCCCAAATCCCAATCAGATAAATATATTTACCCAAATGATCGCATCGTTTAGACTCCCCATGCCCAAGAACCCATATACTAGCACATATATCTAAATTACAACTTCTTTAATCATAATTACTCTCGGAACGGCGATACCTTATTTTCTTCAATTTTACGACACGGAAATGACGATTTTCTATCTCTGAACGCAACGTTCTTTAAAGAAGACATTACTTTTCCTCCATCTACCTTAATGGTCACAATTGCAGTTAGGAATTTTTATTAAAAATTAAATTAACGACAACGAGATTGCGTTTTTGTGAAATGAGTTTTATATTTTCGATTATCTTGTCAAGTTTATTTGTCATCTAAATTCGTTTTCATTTTAAGAAGTTTTCAAAATGTCTGTTAAGTATAATTCGTAATTGTTTTCATTATATACTCGCGTCTTTGCAAGTTTTAAGTAATTGCGGAAAAGAATCTTCCAAACTTTTATTCAATAATTGCAATTTTTTTTTCGGCAAAATTAAAGTCGACAAATTTTTCATTAAGGTATATTATGTTAATTATCATTTATAGTACCTATTTCCATACATTTTAAAAATAATAATTAACTGAACATTAACATACTTTTAGCTCTTGGAAAAAGCTTAAAAGTTTAGTTTTACATAATTTAATATTTACAAGCATGCAACCTAATTGGTTTAGATTAATTTTAATAAATTCACACCTCAGTCAGTACAGGCCTTGACGTCTTAGCTTAGATTTTCTTTGTACTTTGTCCGTTGCAACTTTTGTCCTGCCAAATAAATAAAAAAGAAACTCCTAGAAAATATATATTATTTCTCTCTCGCACACATCTCAAAAGCACCAATCTTGCATTATATCTAATCTTATCACGCACTTCCTATCTTCATGGACTTCCAGGAAATTGAGAAAATGTATCTTGTTTTCCGAACCAAATGTTTGTAAATCAATCCTAACAAAAGTAAAAAAAAAATATTGATTCAGGAGCAGAAAACAAGTTTTTCGCAGGATAGTAGGAAAAGGATTTAACAACTAAACACTTCGAATTCCTGAACAAGAGCCGAAAGGTGTCCAATTTACTCGTTCAATGAGGAAAAATCGAGTCGATTGAACTATTATTCTAAATTGAGAACTGAATTTATCTGTTCTCTAAGGAACAATGATTCCTGATTTATCCAGTTTCATAGAATAGATAGAAGAACACTTTAAGTTTGAGATTTATGTCTCAAAGAGAATTGGATCAAACGCCATGTAATTAGGAATTTAATTTCTCTTTCAATTACTCGATCCCTGCGTTTTCAGATGTTATGGTTATTGTTGCCATTATACAATTGAAAAATAGCAATATGAAGAATTTTATGAATACATGTTTTTATAGTTGGAATTTATTTTCATAGTTCGAAATAAATAGTTGGCAATCGCCATTTTAAAAGTACTATTATTGCAGTTAAAGTTTAAAGATCCCTGCGTTTTCAGATGTTATGGTTACTGTTGCCATTATACAAATGAAAAATAATAAATATGAAGAATTTTTGAACACAGGTTTTTATAGTTGGAATTTATTTTCATAGTTCGAAATAAATAGTTGGCAATCGCCATTTTAAAAAGTACTATTATTGCAGTTAAAGTGATAGTAGATGTTTTTAAAGATGAAATTGATTTACCTATTTTATAAGATAAAAATATATAAATAAAAAAACTTTCTCAAGAATTATTTGGTACATTTAATGCTTGTGAAAAAAGTGTACCAAGCCGATAAAAATGTTTTTGTTAATAATAGTGTAATATTTAAAAAACTTAAACAGCGAGCATTATCAATTGTAAAACTCTAATGGTTGAACAATAATGTAAAGCTATTTACATTTCTAGGTACAAAGAATACCTGTAAATTAAATTTTAAAAGGAATCATTGAAAATCTTTTAGATATTGTAGTAGAATTAATAAAATGGAGGATTGTCAACAGCTGTGAAGATTAAAAGATGTAGGGAAATTTTAAGTAGTATTTGTTAGAAATTTGATTGTTTTGGTACTAAATTGTTTATTAAATAATCTGAAAGTGTAGTGCGATATTAAGGCTGTATACTATTTGAATTAGTTATTTATTATTTAACGTAAAATATCCGAATGTACTAAGTAATTAAAAGTGAACATGTTTTGAAAGTTTAGAGTTTTAGTTTTTTTATCTTTAAGTCCTCAGCAAAACATTTTACTTAAGTTTGTTATCAACCAGTCAAAAATAAGTCTGCAATTATTTTTAATGAAGTACTATTATATCCGGAATCCTTTTTATCAAGAATCCTTAATTTATCAAACAACAAATACATTAGATAAATATTTTTTTACATAAAAAAGCATATTTTCTGAAATCGGATAACAAAAAACATCATTACTTTTCCCATAAATTCTTAAAAACACAATACCTTTTATTTAAATTTATTCTCTAAAAACTACTATAAGAAAATTCAGCAAACCTTCCAATAAAGGTCCAAGAATAAAATACTATTCTATACCCAAAAATCCTTTTTATCGAGAATCTACGAAAGAACGAAATCTGATAAATTTTCGTTTGCCTACCAATTGTTCTTCCACCTGGGGATTGCATTGGAGTTTAAGAGAAAATTGCGCAACTCAAGATCCCCTTTTCTTGAAGAATTAAGGAAAAATAGCGGTGAACTCTAATTGTACCCTCCAGGAAAGTTAAATATTTCTTTTGGTTTCCCCAACGGATAATTTCGGGAAAAAGGGTTGAGAAAATAACGGAAATTTTCTTTGATATTTTTACTTAAGAATCATTTTATGATTTTATGCGTGATGTTTTTATCTTGTTTGGTGGTGTTGTTAACTTAATAGTGGGATCTTTTCAAATATTCACATGCTTTGATTTTGTTTTTAGTATTTTTAATGACTACAGAAGCAATTAATTGAAGCATTTAAAACATCTCGATACTATAAATTCAATATTAGTTTACACAAATACAGAGAGAGATTATGAATTGAAATAAAGAGAAAATTTCATCAAAAACTAAAATTTTAAGTTATTGAATTATTATAAGGCCTATTTGAGCAGTTGCATTTGCCAGATTGGGTCGTTATGTGGTTAGGCTCTTAGTCTATAAAGACAACCATTTAGGAAAATCATTTATATTTATTAAAGTCACCAAGTTAAACATTACAATACATTTTATGAGTAAAGGCGGAGGGCCCAAGTTGGTTGTTAAATAGTGGTTGATGTAAGGAAGTGGAGAGTGATACCTGAAATATGTGTGGAGTCAGGCAGGATGCGACATCGGATTCATTGCAAGGGGTTCCGATGACTCCGTCCAGGTTTTGAGGTAATGCGAGGGGACGTAGGATTCACGGCAGACAGCAGATAGGAAGGGTTTCCTACGGGCATGAGAGAGTGTCTCGTCGGGATGATGGGGTAGGATCGTCTGATCCCGGCGCATTTCGATCTTTTTAAGACCCGACTTTCCGTACTTTTTAGAGATGAAGTTTGGCGTAGGAATCATTGTCTATCATTGCATTGTCATTTAGCTAGCGAGTCCCAAGCCCATCCTTGTTGGGACCCATTCGTCGACAGGGAGTCAGGGATCGGAAATGCAAATACTTTCTCTCAGGGAGATTCTCATTGGTTCGCGAAGGTTTCATTGAAACCTCTCATTGTGTATTACAGACTGCACGTCGCCTTTTCCGCTGTCACTTACAAGTGGCAAGTTGTGCTATATTTGATGGCAAGTTAATACCACTTGGCAGATATCATGAATTTCTTTGTATTATTTAATTATAAACACAATTTTATTCGATAGATAAAAACATATGGTAATGTAAGTAATTAAAAAAAATTCAGAATAATGCTTTGGTTTTTTTTCGTCTTACTTCCACGAATAGCTTTTTTGTAGATATAGAAAGTCGTTATATCAACTAAACCAAACCTACTCTTACGTAAAACGTTTCAAATGTTTTTTTTATTAAGTTGAGAATTTTCTTATTGTTATGGTTCTATTTTTACAGCAAGCAATTTTATAACGTCCATCCTTCCACATTTTATCAAGTCTGTTAACCGGATAAGCGACTTTTTTTTTCAAAACTATTCTCAAAACTATTGACATCAAAAGTGGTAGTTTGAGAAGTTTTTGGAAACTTACAAAGGTAAAATAAATTTTGTTCACTGTATCCAATTGAAGGATTCTTATTACATCGAAAGTGAAGTAGAACTTAAAATAGTTTTAATATCTATTGAGATATAGGAATGCCGTCCATAAAGAAATCAGTTTGGTTTTTGAAATGATGTTGATGAATGAAAACGAATGAATTGAATTGGGACAATATCTGTTAAAAAATTTACAAAATATATCAAGCTGATAAACTCTAGTAAAAATAAGGGAACTAAACTGAAGTTGCCCATGTTATATTGACTTTGGTTATAATGTGCAATTTGGATATACCTTTTATTCAATTATTTTTTAGTTATTGTTACAAGTATTTACACTTGTCTTTTACAGGAATAAAAAACTAAAGTGCAGTAGCTATAAAAGAATTTTATTGATGTTTTGGTTTTAAGAAAGATTAAGAATTTCATTGATGTTTTGGTTTTAAGAAAGATTAAGATATAGACCAAAGTAAAATAAGTAAATTAAAGGAAGTAGTAGGCAAACTCACATTCTGCAAAGTATAACCAAGATATAGAGTCTAGACCATTTATTGGCGACTTCGTAAATTGAGTTTACTAGTATCAAAAGTTACCAATTAAAAGACCGGAACCTATACCTTAGTCATACTTTGGAGAATGTTTTGCAACTACACTCTTCAATTCACTGTACCTCCTTATACATAAATAAAACAGGAAATTTTTTTTATTGAAAATTTATAAATAACTAAATAAACTATAATAGAATTAATATTTTAACTATAATTTATGTTTTAGCATTTTTTTTTAAGTACTGTATTAAATTAGATTGACTTCAAAAGCAGGCTTAATAAAATTTTTATATAAGCACAACAAAAAAACTTCTTTAATTAAACATAAAAAATAAATAAGTTATTTCATTCATTTGCGTGCCAGTATAAGCCTTTAACATCAAAGATCTTTGATAAAAGCTGACGAAGAAAAATAAAACAACAACGTTCAAGTGATTATATAAGATGAGTTTGCGATAAATTTATTTACCTCTTACCAACCGTTCAAAGTGTCGTTAGTATAAGATTCTAACCTTTGAGATTGATGGGGAAATATGCAGCATTAGAGGATTAATTAAATTAAGCGTCGACTGTTATAAATCATCAAAGAACCTCGTTAAAATAAAGATCATGTTTATTAATCAAGTCCGACGACTCTTGCGTGGAAAAAAATTAGGAAAAGTTTATATAATTCCATCGTTTACTGATAGATGTGTCTTAATTATTTTATTTTGGTTTTTGGTATTTATAAAAATTATTAACTACTTTGGTGTTTAATGAAAGGTGCCCTTTTTTATAGATATTTTATTTCAATGAGTGCGAAGAATTTATGATGTTAATATTAAAAATATATTTCAATTAAAAGAGTGTGGAGGATTTATGACGTAAATATTTTGAGTAATATGAATTTAAACTTATTGATAATATTTTTTTGTCCACAGCATGAATGATTGTGAAGAAATTATATAGATAGGAATAGGAATATAATTTTTTTACAAATTAAGTTATTCATACTTTAATGAATTTAAAGCGTCTTTTTTTAAACTAAATACCCCTGAAGCTTATATATTTATATATTTTGATAGCTCTTAATCTTTTCTCGACAAATCAAGCTTTCATTTTGAATTTGAGTGTTTAGTTTCGGAGATAATTTGAAATTTCGAAATTAATCCACTCAAAAACTTTATTAACTTCGTAGCAATTTCATTAGGAAATTAATTTAGGAATAAGTTGGTTTTTTAAACCCTTCATGGTCATTTGTATGCATACGTTTTAAATACGTTCTACTTGCTCGAGTTGAAATTTGTTTCAAATTGAAAATTAAATAACTAGATTTTTTTTAAACAGTAAATGTTAATTAGAACAGCTTTCACATACTATTTGTGCACATTAGAAAGAAAATCAAATCACCAAACACGGTCTTTAGCTAGTTCTAAACTTTTAAAGCCGAAAATTAAGCTTTTTCAGTAATTTTCATTGGCAGAATTAATTAATAGTCTTTATCGTTTTTAAATTTGTTTGAAGTTCAAAGAATAATGATGTATTTTTTCTCTAAAAATAGAAGCGAAACATATCATAACATTATTTAAATTTATATTATTTTGAAAAGAATAAAATATTTTTATGAGAAAAAGAACTTTCTCCTTTGCTTTCTTAATAAACAACTTTTAGTTGCTATAATTGGACATTTTCATTAACTTTTACCAGTTCACTTAATCAATTCTTTATCGCTTGCAAAATTATTTTGCGATTT